>MU226684.1:1462621-1473439 GCA_018584345.1 Thuja plicata
TTAGGAGCCAACCCTGTTAAAGGTTACAAACACATTGTTAAGTGTGACCTTGTTAGAGGATTTTATACATAGAGGTTGTCACTTAGTATCGGGCATCTATTGCTACCATCCTTGAATCATCCTCCTTAGACTGTCAATAGGTATCAGGCAAGTCCAATGCTACTTTCATGAATCAACCTTTTTGGCACTCCTTGGGATGTACCTCAATATGTAGAAGACTGTTAAGTCCTGCTTTGTTAAGAGACTTGATACTTCAATGGTTAAACTGAAACACTATGACCTGTTCATGATGCAACTTTGAATTGCAGATTTTTAGATCTATTTAAGTACATTACCTCTCTAATCAATGTATCAATTCAATTCTTTGTGCTCCACACTTTCTTCTCTGTGATGTTGTGCTTCACTGTTCGTCGGTGTCTACAGAATTCTTTAGCTCTCCTTTAGCTTGATTGATCAGGACTGTATGAAGATATTCTTCATTAGTTTCTCTTTAGCATCCTCTTTCTATTCACTCCCCTTAATCCCCTTTTCATGTTATACAAAAATGAATTAAACTTGTCTCTTGTATAGACATGATATTCACCGTTTCTTGATTCTTGATTCTTGGCGTGAAAAATAATCCAGCCAATTTGATTTAAAGCATAACTCCTGATTTATCTCATAGTTATCTTCTTGCCAATTGTACAAATCTTCTTTAAATTAATCACTTAACTCTGGTTGAATAAAACAAAGAAAACAACCAGTTAAGTCTATCTTTATCTCTTGCCAGCTAGATATTTTGTCATTTTCTGAACTCTCTGTTCCGTCAATCAACTCTTCAGTTAGTTGTTGGTGACAACTTGCAGTTCTGTCAGCGTGACTCTAGTTAGCTTCGGGATCTCCGTCTGTTAGGCATCATTCAATTTTTACTCATCGGGCAACTCTATTTATAGCTCGTCGGGCATCCTCTGGTTTTGCTTCGTCGGGAAACACTGTCTTCTGCTCATCGGGTATCATTATGACTTTTCTTCTTTGCCTTTACCGATGGTGTGCACTCTGTCGGTGTTATCTATTACTTAGTGAATACTTGATTTTTATGCATTGCTGAAAGCATAACCTTTGTTCCATTGATTCTCTAAAGTCTTTGGCATTATGTACATGACCGTATAGATTATATCAAGTTGACATCAATGACAATACAAACCATTAACTGATTTAATGTCTTGCATTATCTTCAACTTAACATTATCAAATATTCAATCAGTTACATGTCATCAATCTCTCCCTTTGGCATTGATGGAAACATACTATATTATCACACTATACTATTTCTAATACAATATGAAATACAACAGTTGAGATTCACCAAACTACCAATCTTTTTGTTTGATAACCAATAAATGTCTGATCTCCGGTAAGCTCTGTTTTAGCTTACATTTGATTCTTGCAGCTCTTTGTCTTCTAAGTCCTCTTCATGTGTCAATTTCTCTCTTTTGACTGTTCTCTCTTTTGTGATGTCTTTTTCTCTTTTCAGTAACTCTCCCTTTGTGTAATCTTTTATACAACTTTCTCTCCCTTTGGATATAATCTCTCCCTGTTAGAGTAATCTGATAATGGATAATCTCTCTCTCTCTCTCTCTCTCTCTCTCTCTCTCTCTCTCTCTCTCTCAGAAGAATGTGATAATATGGATAATCTCTCTCCCTTTGACAACAATGCCAAACAAATATCTCACATATATTTGGCATTCATGTCAAATAATATTTTCTCTTCATCCATAATATATTCCTTGAATTTCCCTTATCCATCAGCAATACAACAATATGCTTTGGTGCTCAGTTTTGATATATACTTGCCTGTATATAGATGTATCTTTGAAGTTCATCTCTTTTCTTGCATCAACATGAATGATATTCTGATAATATGTAGGTTAATACAGCCTTCAGTCATATTACTGACTGGTAGACAACGGTTTGACCCCTAGTCTCTTTCTCAAGTACTCAAATGTATCCTTGGGCAGTGGCTTGCTGAAGATATCAGCTAATTGTTCTTTTGATTGCACATACTCAAGTATCACCTCTTTTTCTTGAACTTGTTCTCTTAAATAATGTTACTTGATTGCAATGTGTTTAGTCTTGGAATGCATGACTGGATTCGTGGAAATTTTTATTGCACTGGTGTTATCACAATAGATAATTATTGGTTCTGAGATCTTCATATGCATACCTTCCAGCAACTGTTTGATCCATGCAATATTTGAGCAATTTGCAGCAGCAACAACATACTCTGCTTCTGTAGTAGACTGAGAGATGCATCCTTGCTTCTTTCTAATCCATGTGACGAGTTTGTCACCCATAAATAATGCTCCTCCAGTTGTGCTTTTCTGGTCATCAAGATTTCCAGCCTAATTAGCGTCAGTAAACACCTTAAGTTCAAATTTGCCTTCTCTTCTATACCATAAGCCAAATTCCTTAGTGTTCTTCAGATATCTTAGAATTCTTTTCACAACATTCATATGTGATTCCCTGGGGTTAACAGAAAATCTAGCAACAATTCCTACTGCATGTGCAATATCTGGTCTAGTGTGTACAACATAAATGAGTTTTCCAATCATTGATCTGTACAAAGTCTAATTTACCTCTATTTTCTTGTCCTCCTTTGTTAACTTACATCCAGTAGCCACCAGTGTTCCAACTAGTTTGGAATCTTCCATCTTTAATATTTTCAGGACCTCTTTGATGTATTTGGAGTGTGTAATGAAAATACCTTCACTTTGTTGAATGATCTGTAGACCAAGAAAGATCTTGATCTCTCCAAACATAGACATCTCAAACTCTTTTCTCATCTCATTAGCAAATGATTTGCATAGCATATCATTGCCTCCAAATATGATGTCATCAACAAATATTTCAACAATCAAAGTGTTAGTGTAGACACCCTAAAATGGGCAGGCTTGCGACTTTACATTAAAAACACTAATTTTCATCTATTAATTAATGGTTTTTTAATCATTAATTAATCATCTATTTTCTTCTAAGTTCATTCCCCAAATCATCTAATCAAATTCCCAAAATTAATTAAATAATTAATTTTATTTAATTAATTAACCTTAATTGATTAATTACCATTAATTAATTAATTAAATTCAATTTCGTATAGTTTAAATTCAAATAATTAAACTTACTAATTAAATTCTTCCAATTAAATTAATTTAATTTCATTCAATAAAACAATTCTTAATAAAAAAGAATTCAATTATCTCACACGTTGAAAATATTAATTAAATAAATGAATTAAATATTCATTTATCTTCAAAGAGATAACTCCAATCAGATCACATGGGTTACTCCATCCATCTCTCCAGTCCACATCGGTAACTTCACCCACCTCTTCAGTTCAAAAAGGCAACTCACAATTAGCTCTTCAGTCAACCAAACTCTATCTCCTCTTTACCAATTGAAGAGGTGGATTTTACTGATGGCTTCTCCAATTTCTTTTAATCTCAACCATTCATCTCCCTATCTCTGGGATTGATCTCAACCGTTCATTTCATCCCCAATTCCTATATAATAAACCCTTCATAACCATTTGAAGGATCCAGGATTTCAAGCTCTCATGCGTCATTACTATGTCAGTTTGGTTCTAGCATTCAAGCCATCTTGTGATCACACACCCATCTCAATTAGCAAATTCTCGACACTTCTCAAGTCATAGACACTGCCCCGCCAATACTGAGCATCAAGAACAACGTTTCAGAAGGAGTAGAGAGAAACAATAGAAGCTTCAAGCATCATGGGGTTTGCATTTATTTGTTTTCCTTTCTCGTGCTTGTACATTTTATTGATTACATTTCAGGTTATTCATTTTAGTGGTATTGTGTGCTTGATTTATATCATTGGTGAAACCTTTGCTACTAACCCTTGCCTTTGGAAAGCTTGGGAACCACAGATCATGAAGAAGGAGGCGTATATTTTGGTGAACCCGACGTGAATCAAACAACCCAAATATCTCTTGCAGATGACAAACAGGATTGATCAACCACGGTCGTACGGTCGCAAATCTAAAAATCTGTCTTTTTTTATATCTATGTTATTTTGCAATTGTTGGTATTTTGCCGCAATCAACAAAACTATGTCGCAATCGACTGGTTTAATATTGCAAGTGATTGCAAGCTTTCGTAGTATTATTCTGTCATTTTCTGTCTTCTTTCATTTGCCACAATTGCCCGATCCGTGTCGCAATCATCATTATTTTGCCGCAATTGCTTGATCCGTGCCGCAATCGACAGTACTTCTCCGTAGTTGACAGTGCTTTTCTGCAATCGCCAGATATTTGCCGCATTTTCTAGTACTTTGCCTCAATCGCAAGAAATATTGCATATCAGATTCAAATCTTCTATCCATTTATTTCTAAACTGACATTTATTGGTTTTCTGTGTAGGGCCGGGAAAATCACCGAGAACAAAGAAGGGTAAGTTATTGCGAGTATCAATCATTCATTTTTTTCAAAGTTACATGTACTCTCATTTTGCAAGAATCCTTTTTTGATACTAACCTGTCTAAACAAAGCAAATTAAAAGGAATTCATTTGTCAATTTGGGTTTAAAAAGAACAGTGCTTGCCAAACATATCACATCTCACATTTCGGATTTGGGCTTAAAATTGACATGGGGACTAAAATTGAACAAAGGCAAAAAATCTCTCAAATTGGTACATTAAAATTGAATAAGCAATCAACACCTACTTTTGGGCTTAAAATTGAACACTGGTGCTTGTATGGTGGTGTACCTTAGTTCACATTTCAAACTTTGGAGCTTAATCAATTTACCTTATGTCTTGAGTTTTGGGTGCACTTGCACATGCTGCTAGATTACAAACCTTTATACTTTTTTAGAAAGGCTTGTCCGGGGAATGCGCTTCTTCCTTGGAGAACGACCTTAAATTGGTAATCCTTCTGATCGGTTTATAAACAAGACGCGAACCAAAGTTCCATCTTATCTAGCCAAGCTCGGGCGAGGCGTGTTGGTGATAGTCTGGATCAGGTGAATATCCCTAAGGAGACAACGTGATCAACTAGGCTCTTAAGTGAGTCATGCACATACAAACCAATTGGAGAGACACCACGGACCCTTACTACAAACTTGATTAAATAGAGACCAACCCATTTTACCTCCGAATAGGTACCTTATTATAGTGCAAGGGGTTCCAAAATTTCCCCCCAAGATTCCCAACATATGTGTCCCACGGTATTTGTGTAGTGAAAGAGATCTTCACTTCACGACAACAATACTTGGAAACAACAAAAACACGGGCACCTACATCGTGGACCTTCATGTCCTAGTAGCGTGACAATTATTGTGTGAGCTAACGGACATTCAAGTATTGGGCCTATAACATTGTATTCTGAAGCCATTGACCTAGACTAATCTGACTGTCCATTGTTGAGACCTCGTGATAACCTTGCAACTTGAAAAATTTGTAGAACATACACATTTTTAGTCTTCATTCTTCAAAATACAGTGTCTTTCATGCTTGTTCCTTTGATCAATTTCTGAAAACGCAAAAAAAAACATCCAAACTGTCAAAACAAGTTAAACATGTTAAAGTCTAGGGTTGTCGACGTCAACTGTCTTGCAAATCGGAAGCATTGTTCCAAAAATTTCAAAATTGTCAAGTAGTGATACTCATCTCTTAGTCTTTTTGAGATTGTTTTCATTTTACTGCAATTGCCCGCATTGTGTCGCAATTGAAGGAATTTTGTCGCAATTAACTTGTTTATTGCCGCAATCGTCATGTTTATTACCGCAATCAATGATAAACTACCGCAATTGACTGTTTACTTTATCGCAATTGGTGAAGTTGTACCGTAATTGACCAAAGATACATTACACCTATTTTTACCTAAAACCTTGAAAGAATCCTTCATTGGGTGTCCAAAACTAGTGTTTATCCCAGGAAAACATGAAGAACATTGTGTGAATCTCTAAACATTAAAGATTATCCCTTCTTTGTAAAGCACGATTATTGTCAAGAACATTGTTAGTTCGAAAGCTCAGACTTGAAATACCTTGATCTCATCATATCAAACATCATCATCTTTATCAAAGTGACTTTGTCCAAGGCAAAGGTCGTAAAATCTTATCTTTTTATCATCACCACTTTGAGATCAAGTTATATCAAAATCTGTCCTTAGAATTACCCTTGTCCAAAACATAACTCGAACTTCCTCAGAAAGGATCTTCTTCCTTGTTTGCTTATATCACTTGTTTTAGTTACAAAACCTGGACCGCACTATGTCTCAAACACCTCATGGAGGGCCTTACACAAGGTCTAAGGCTATAACTCAACCTGATGAGTCATATATCAACAGATTCCCCACTTGGGAAATAGAGCAAGAGAATGATCCTTTCGTGAATACCAATTCTTCTCTATTCATTGAACAACCCCGTGGGGTAGCCTTTTTCCAAGATATCACAGAAGTAGAGCTTGAAGATGTGGAGCAAGATGCTTAATCCATGAAAGTAGTTGACGTTGTTGTAGAGAGGAACCCTGAACGTTACTTAGCCATGCTAATAAAGAAGGGAGTCAAACTCCCCGCTGAATTCAATGTATCAACTATATGGCCTGAAAACCCTCTCGTAGGTCAAAACACTACTCAGCCTCCTCAGATACTACCTATTGTGTCTCAAATCTTTCCACCATTGGTATTACCCACATTGACACATACTATATCCAGTCAAACCAATGACCTGACCCAGGCCAGCACATCTTCCACTCAAGGCATGACAAGCTCGCAACTAAGTGCACCCATGGTCACTAGTATACCTCCACCTTTGGTCTCATGGCCAGGACAATCAAGCTCTCATGCTATGCCTTCCATCCAACCAAACACCAATTGTTCTGAAATAATGTCGCTGCTACAGTCAAATCACACTAGTATTGGGATCAACACCTCATGCCCACAGGGATCCATCTCTGTAGGAATGACTTATAGTCAAGGCCCACCCAAGGCTACATCTTTGCCCATTCTGACATCAATCCAACCTCCGCAACAACAACCCTAGCTTTAGTTTCCTTAGTTCCAAACCCTGCAACAGCAACCCCAGCTTTAGTTTCCTCAATTCCAACCCCTGCAACAGCAACCCCAGCTTCAGTTGCCTCAAACCCAACCTCCGCAACAACAACCCCAACTTCAATTGCCTCAAAACCAACCTCCGCAACAGCAACCCCAGCTTCAGTTGCCTCAATTCCAACCTCAGCAACAACAACCCTAGCTTCAACCCCAATCTCAACAGCAACAATATCTACCCCAGTAGTATCAACCCCAGTTCCAATCACAACAACAAACACATCGAAACCCACCATGGGATATCCATGTGCCCCCAATTTTAAATCACTCAGTGGGAAATTAATATCAAGCCCCTAGGATGAAATCCTATGTTCCTACTCAAGGGACACAGAGACGCGGCCTCATACCCACTACAACGCAGAGGAATGTCCTCATACACCAACCTCAATATCAAATAGACATGTTAATGCAACAAATGCAAACCCTTCAAACCCAAATGATGGATATGCAAAATCAGGGGCAAACTAAATCCTATACTGCAGAGGATTTATACCCATACCCCTTTGACCATTCTCTTCACATGTCTCCATTCCCAAATCACTTCTTGGTACCGAAATTTGACAAATATAGGGGCAGTACCAACCCTATTGAACATATCCAAGAGTTTTTTGCTAGTTGCGTCGAAGTCGCCCATGATGAGACATATCTAATGTGATTGTTCCCACAAAGCTTGGTCGGACCAGCAATGGAATGGTTCTCACATTTACCTCATGGCATTCAGTCTTGGGGTGAACTGGCTAAAAAGTTCATAGATCACTTCCATCATAACATGGAGCACAAGGTCAGCATCAAGGACCTTTGCGATATCAAACAGAAGGATGGAGAGTCTTTTGTGAAATTCCTACAGAGATGGAGGAATACGACAAACCACATAGCATATGATGTGCCCGAACAAGACTTGATAGTCATGTTTGTTGACAATCTAATTCCAGACATGTCATTCACAACAGAGTTACAGTTAGCTCCAAACTTCACACAACTCATCGAAAGAGGAGTTTGTTGTGAGAAGAACTTAGTCAAACAAGGAATCCTTGCAGATCCCACACAAACAAATAAAAATAAAAATGCAATGGACAAAGCTAAGTGGTGGAACAAAAATAAAAATGTCACTAGCGATGGTGTCATTGATGTGAAGACAGTCAACTATGCACAACCCAAGGTGTCACTGCAAAGCGCACCTATGGCTAACCAAAAACCCACAGGGCCCACTCAACAAGCATACATCCAAAACCAACCTCCTCCTGTGCAAGCGGATGCTGTGTCAAACAGTCAACAACATAATCAACGCAAACCACGGTTTCAATTCCAGCAACGAGATTTCACACCATTAGGAGAGCCGATAGAATTAGCTTTACGCAAGTTGATACAATCAAACACTATCACTCTCCCTAAAATTAGGGACTTTGAACATGATGAAAAAAAACCAAGGTGGTATAATGATAAAGACTTCTACGAGTTTCATTAGGTGAAAGGGCACAAAATGTCCAACTGTTACCGATTGAAACACACTATCCAAGACCTAATTGACACAAGGACCATCGATGTGACAAATACCCAAACCAAAGGCACAATTGATCACACTATTTTCAATGATACCTTTCATGATCACAACAAGGGAAAAGCTTTCGGGTCTGGTAGACTAGCAAAACAAGTCAACTATACATATGCCAACAGTGATAATGTTATCAATTGCCTCAATCCTTCAAATAGCCATGTGGCTATGATCACTATCAAAGACCAAGGTAAAAAATGTGTTGTAACAATGTGTCACACCAAAGTTGTCTTGCAAGGAGTACCATCCTCGTCTACTATATCGGCCAATCCTAAAGCAAACTCAGATCCACAAACAAGCATAGTGGACCAACTAAAGCGCACACCTGCCCAAATCTCCATGTTTGACCTATTGCACATATCTCCACAACATAAACTGGCACTTGACCAAGCCCTTCAAAATGCAGTTGTCCCAAGGGACATAACACCCGAGAGCTTCCAAACGATGGTTAATCATATACCTGCTAACAAACATGCCACATTCACAGACCGTGATGTGTCGCCACATAAACCCATGCATAATGATCCTTTGCACTTACTTGTCCAGGTCCATAAAAGTGCTATTTGTAGGGTCCTTGTTGATGGTGGAGTTGGGTTAAACATCTGTACTCTAAAGTTAATCAAGCAACTTGGCTATTCATAATCAAGCATCGATGTCACAAGGAGGATAAATATCAGAGCTTATGATGAGGAGGAAAGGTCCTCTAAAGGTATTATCATTCTACCTGTCCATATCAGTCCAGTGGTCAAAAATACTCCCTTCCAAATCCTAGACCTTGAGTTGGGATATAACATGCTACTAGGGAGACCCTGGATACATGAAATGCAAGCCGTACCTTCAAAATACCATCAATGCATCAAGTTCCCACACCAGGGAGAGGAAATCATCATAAAGGGAGACCCCAATCCTTTCCAATACTGTAATGTTGTCCAAATCAGCATTGATAACCAAGTACCCTCAAACCAAGCTGCAAGCATCCCATCCTCTTCAAATTTAACTCCCAAAGATGTCACACGGACAATAGGAAAGATAGCCATTAATCAAAATGCAAGTGTTCCCTCCTCTTCAGATTAAAATCTTTAGTATATCACACAGAAAGCAGGCATAATATCCATCACCGACAAAGGCTGTGGTGAGTATAGGTATGAAGAGGCTTTTACCATCACGCACATGCCTTAGAGCCTGAGAACTTATGGCATGCCACAACCTGTTATTATAATAGAAACTCCGCAACCTATTTTATTCAGATGTCCACCCACAACCTTTGTCAGATGGGGAGACATAGCAGAAGAAAATCCATTTGAACAAGACATCAATACCTGGTTATACCAAGACCCAATAGAGACAATCCAACCACCCCTACCCCTATCAAACTATGGTAATAGTTACACAATGTTACAAAGATTTGGGTATGATGGTACAACCGGGCTGGTGGCAAGACAAAAAGGCATAATGGAATTGTCTCTCCCACCAACCCAAAGAAACATGAGAGGGTTGGGATATGGACAACAAAGAACCAGTCTTGTAATCCAAGACATTCAAGTTAATCAGGAACAAATAGCAGAGATGCACCGGGGGCACAACATAGAACATGTCTTGATAAGCAACATGTTAGCACATTTGTTGCCTGTCGAAGAGGGAACTACACAAGCCCAAATAGACCTCCACATAGCAATCGATGATAACCAAGGAAGTGAGACATCTGACGAGTGTTCTATTGAGACTGACTCCCACAAGTATGAGTGGAGATCCCTTCATGAATCTGAACCGTCAATCCCAGATTATTCCCCTTCGGTCAGGCACTATCATAAACCTAGAAGACTTATTTGACCAACTATCGATCGCCGAACAACCCTGCATAGACAAGCATGTCATTTATCAGACCTCAAGTGGTGCGTCCACATCACAGTATAGTTTTGTAGGAACCATATTTGTAGTCCCTTTCAGTCAACTAGAGTCAAACAACCATGAAAGTATCTATCTTGTACACCCAGAGCTCATAGAGTGGGATCAACAAGGACCACCTGATTTAGATGTGTAGACACCCTAAAATGGACAGGCTTGCGACTTTACATTAAAAACACTAATTTTCATCTATTAATTAATGGTTTTTTAATCATTAATTAATCATCTATTTTCTTCTAAATTCATTCCTCAAATC
>MU226684.1:1501833-1525644 GCA_018584345.1 Thuja plicata
TACCCCAAATTTTCACTCTTATGAAGTGAGCCCTGTTAGGAGCCAACCCTGTTAAAGGTTACAAACACACTGTTAAGTGCGACCTTGTTAGAGGATTTTATACATAGAGGTTGTCACTTAGTATCAGACATCTATTGCTACCACCCTTGAATCAACCTCCTTCTTAGACTGTCAATAGGTATCGGGCAAGTCCAATGCTACTTTCATGAATCAACCTTTTTGGCACTCCTCGGGATGTACCTCAATATATAGAAGACTGTTAAGAGACTTGATGCTTCAATGGTTAAACTGAAACACTATGACATGTTCATGATGCAACTTTGAATTATAGATTTTAAAATCTATTTAAGTACATTACCTCTCTGATCAATGTATCAATTCAATTCTTTGTGCTCCACACTTTCTGCTCTGTGATGCTGTGCTTCACTGTTCATCGGTGTCTGCAAAATTCTTTAGCTCTCCTTCATCTTGATTAATCAGGACTGTATGAAGATATTCTTCATCAGTTTCTCTTCAACATCCTCTTTCTATTCACTCTCCTTAATCCCCTTTTCATGTAATACGAAAATGAATTAAAATTGTCTCTTATATAGATATCATATTCACCGTTTCTTGATTCTTGATTCTTGGCGTGAAAAACAATCCATCCAATTTGATTTAAAGCATAACTCTTGATTTATCTCGTAGTTATCTTCTTGCCAACTGTACAAATCTTCTTTAAATCAATCACTTAACTTTGGTCAAATAAAATAAAGAAAGCAACAGTTAAGTCTATCTTTAGCTCTTGCTAGCTAGATATTTTGTCATTTTCTGAACTCTCTGTTTCGTCGGTCAACTCTTCAGTTAGTTGTTGGTGACAACTGATAGTTCTGTCGGCGTGACTCCATTTAGCTTTGGGATCTCCGTTCGTCGGGCATCATTGGATTTTTACTCATCGGGCAACTCTGTTTTCAGCTCGTCGGGCATCTTGTGGTTTTGCTTCATCGGGCAACACCGTCTTCTGCTCGTCGGGTATCGCTGTGACTTTTCTTCTTTGCCTTTACCGATGGTGTGCACTCCGTCGGTGTTATCTGTTACTTAGTGAATACTTGAATTTTATGCATTGTTGAAAGCATAGCCTTTCTTCCATTGATTCTTTGAAGTCTTTGGCATTATGTACATGTCCGTACATATGATATCAAGTTAACATCAATGACAATACAAACCATTAACTGATTTAATGCCTTGCATTATCTTCAACTTAACATTATCAAACATTCAATCAGTTACATGTCACCATGTAGTACAAATATCAATTAGGAATCTAGTTCATTTTAAGAGGATGAAAAACATTATGTTACATATGTACCACATTCAAGAGTTGAATTAGGAAGGCATCATTAATCTTAAGTATTATTAGATACATCAAAGTAGATTGTAGAATCTTTACCAAACCCTTCACTGAAAGTAATATCCTTCATCTACGAGCTTTTCTAGGGGTGCAACAAGTGTCTACTTCATGAGGGGCTTCGAGGCCCCCCCCCCCTCTCTCTCTCTCTCTCTCTCTCTCCCCTTTAGCGGGTTTATTTCCTCTCTCTATTTCAAGGGGCTTATTCCCCTTATAGGGATCTTCTTTTTATTTTGNGCTTCGGGGCCCCCCCCCCCTCTCTCTCTCTCTCTCTCTCTCTCCCCTTTAGCGGGTTTATTTCCTCTCTCTATTTCAAGGGGCTTATTCCCCTTATAGGGATCTTCTTTTTATTTTGGCAGGAGGGGGAGGGGATTCTTATAAGGCCTATTAGATGTGGCTAATATAAGAACACATGAAAAATGCATTAGCTATATGTGTCACTCTCTCCCACACATGAGTAGCTAAGTTACACATCCTATTTGTCACCTCTCACAACCACTATTTTGTCTTTAACGAAGGAGGACATGTCACATGTTTTGGCATTGACCAAGTAGGTGAAATCTCTCACCATTTATGGGTAGTAGGAGTTAATGCGCCCGTTTGATTTATATGACCTTTTTTTTATATATATACAACACTATCCTCTTACCCTTTCTAGTTTGGTGACTTATACAATGAGAGTGACAAGAGCATTCTCAAATTCTCTTCCATTATCTCTATTTTATCTTTTTTAAAATTTTACCTCCACTATGCTATTATGATATTTGATCATTTGTTGATTGGAGTCTCGTGTGATCTATGGTTGACATCAAATCTTGACCAAATTCTCACTTCTCGAATAATCTAACAATATAAGCTTGCATTAGCTCCTTGTAACATCATTATTTACTTCATGCTAAAGTGCATTTATAGTTTTTATCATCTTATTTTTTTTAAAAATGTTTGATGCAATTTTAAAACTAAATGCGAAAGAATTATTGGATACGATCTATAATTTGGGAAATAAAATTATAGATGAAAATAACATGATAACTTTACTATGTTATTGATAATATTACATCTACACTTATTTAAAATTATTTTTGGTATATTGTGATGTAGATTCAACTTAAGGTAGTAAGGATAATAGCTAAATTTAAGGGGGAGAAGTGTTATGAAAACTTTTCTCAAAGTGAAAATAAATGATAAAATGTTCCTTTGACTAAAATGGAGATTCATGAAGAATATTTATGAAATCTCTTTTAAAATGATGGTATAATTTTATTTACTAACTAACAATCACCATACCTAGGCAAATCTTGATCCCACTTTATGTCTCAATTGATCAAAGTTTAGTCATATTTATGAAATCAAACATATCATATTTTTTATACTAATGTAATTGAGTAGAGTATTTTTGTATCACTTTTCATAGAGGCATAATTTTTAACCCCCCTCTTTTTCCAGTTTTTCGCCAATACGAGAAACACAAGAATTTCCCAAGAACGATCCATTAGTTTATATTGATTGAATACCCTTTTGACATGTCTAGTTATTTACTTTTGAAGTTGGTTGAGAATGCTCATTTACTTTGAAATATTTTCTTATTTTAAATTCACATGCACCTTAAAGTGGGGGTAGAATGTAATGGTGAAATTTGAATACTTATATCAATTCCCATTTAGTTATGGTCCAATTTGATGAAAGGTCAATATATAATTACACAAGAGAAGTGACACAACCTTATGCTAAGTTTGACTTGTAGTCTAATACCATTATCTATTTGTTTCACACTCACCCATACCCATTTCCATGCATTCATGTTCAACCCATCTCTATACACACTCTTATATATTTTTCACTTACACACAATTTATTAGCTTGTATTTATACACATTCCTACACATTTGGCACTCAAATACCTTTTATTAGCTTGCATTTATACACATGTCCACTCATTCATTCATTGCCTTATTTCACTAGCCATAATAAATGATCTCAACACACATTTTTGTGAATTATTATATGTATGACATTTAAAGATATTTAGTGTGTAACTAATTCATATGATTGTTAATTATGGAGAAAAACATGTAGGAACATTTCAATTTTATAGTTAAATAGAACAGATTTACATGAAAATTAGAATCTACATCACATATGCCATTTGTATGTTTGAGAATATTGTCTTCAATTATTCACTTAGAATGTAAAGCTAATTTGAAAGGGGACTCACCTAGAACATGATCTTTGTGATCATATCCTCTCAAAGATATTCTTAAATACTATCATTCTTAAGAGCATTCATATACTAAAGATTAGGGTGAAGTGGTTTTCATAAAGATACATTTAATAAATTGATGGTACAAATTATAAAACATTTTTTCATATGAGATACATTTTATAATAATCAAGTTTTATCTTAAAGACTACATTTAACCCATAAAATTCTACATAAGATTAGAAATTTAAATATTTGAGAGACTAAAATAACTCATTTTAAATGACTTCCATACCTTGATGACGGGTAATATAATTTAATATAAAACATTGATAACAAAATATCAACACGATCGAATCTGCTTTTACTAAAATAAGTTCTATATAACATTAACCTTAATTCTCCAACTAAATACTATTACATATTACATTTAATTTTTAAAAATAACATTCGAATTTATTGCATTTATTTACATTTAACCTAAATCTATGCAAGGGAGATTTTATTTCTGTACAAGAATAAACCGAAACCATAGCAGCATCTCTCGGGCTCCAAAAATAAAAAAAAATTAATTGGTGCAATTTGTTAAGATGCTTTCCCACAGCCAATACGGGCGTTTCGTGGCGGGGAGAACGGGAGGATACGTACCGTTTAATTGTCACGATAAAATACCCAAAACGATTATTTGAGGCACGGAAGCGGAAAAGGAATCGATTTGTAAACCACCGTAGGCGAACCAATCTGTGTGTGCTGCACCGGCAATGAGAGGGGAGGGAAGAAATTATTCTAGTTCAAATAGCTCCGACAGTTGTTCAGACTCCGAATCTTCCTCTTCATCTTCTTCACCATCTTCTTCTTCGTCGTCATCATCATCACGCAGTTACAGTGGATGCAAAAGGAAAAGAAAGCACCGTAGCAATGGCAAGCGATCAAAGCATACCCACAAGTCTAAAACAGATAACCACAGGTAAATAATTCAATATCTACTTTCAATTCCTTAATCTCATCGGCACTTTCTTAACACATCTTTTCGATTTCTCAATATCATTTAGGCCGCAAGGTAGTATGCAAATCCCAATAGAAGTTGGCAATTCCCAGTGTGAATCAAATGGAATGTATACCCATTGTTCGCCCTTTCGTAACTTCCAAGAACTAATGGGCAACCTTCATCAATCAGATGGCCGTTGGAAGAAACAAGCCGTCCACCTCGGACCTCAAGAAAGTCAGTAGCTCGGTAATCGAGATTCCTAGAATGCGGAGCACAGTCTATAGAAAGGTTTTATAGTGCACAATTAGAAAGGGTCAGGCCAGGGACCTTTTATGGACTCTACTAACAAATTGAAAGGAGCGGCTCTCGATGCCATTATGCGACTGACTATATATATAAGTCAAAGTTACTATTTGAGAAGAAATGCACAAGCATTTGGATGATCCAGAAGTCTATGTTTCATATTAGCCCAGTACAAGGAAGTTGGGACATGTGCAGGGATTCAACACTGAACCATGTTTGGATCCTTCTTTATTCTCTCCCCATGAAGAAGGGCTCACCCAGCGGCGTGAACAAACTTGTATATATACTCACAAAATTTGAGACGAGAGGCTGCCAGGTTTGAAGGGGGTCAACTTGATAGGTATAGCTCCGCCGGCTTAAGGAGGTTGAGGGAGAATGTAGCAGTTGAATACATATATGACTTATGGGACTGTAAAACTTTTGAACATGATGGTTGTGCCAAAATATGCTTATACCGTTGGCAAGTTTGTTAATGTGACCTTGGGATGATATAAATTTACCATGAATTGCTCATTTGAGTAACCCATGAAATTCTAATAAAAATGCCGCTACAATTCTATGCATATAGTGGCATTGCAGAAATTTATGTTCTCTTGAGTATTTGCCAAATGAGACCTCGGGAGGCCTTTGAAGAATTCAATGCTAAAAGCATAGTTGGAAAACTTGGACTCTGTAAAATCTCACCAGACCCAAAAAGTTCAACTTGGTAAAAACTCGACATCTTAAAAAATTGATTAAATTTCCTTATAAGCATATTTGTTTTAACACAATTTTTTGCAAAATTCAATGACGAGATGTATCCAATCAATGAGTCAATAAATG
This sequence comes from Thuja plicata, assembly GCA_018584345.1. Classification (NCBI taxonomy): domain Eukaryota; kingdom Viridiplantae; phylum Streptophyta; class Pinopsida; order Cupressales; family Cupressaceae; genus Thuja; species Thuja plicata. Next base: position 1,507,534 of record MU226684.1, read on the forward strand.
AGTACAAAAGCGTATTCTATTAAATTTGATTGATTTGAATGCAAATTGAGTACAAAATTGCATCCTAATGTGAATCTTGATGGATGATAGCTTGATACAATTGATAGTTGACAAAATGGAAATAGTAAAACTAAAAGTAGCTACAACATTTTACATCTTCCTCTTCCCCGATCTATTGAAAACTAGGGGAGAGGTAGAACTAGAGGGTCTAGTCCTCAAACCCTCGTAGTAGAATCCGATGGCAATGACTCCTCCTGGGCTTTATCAATATCATTCAATCCTACATTTCTTGCTGCACTGGCTTCCTTCAATGCCCGCCTCTCAAAATCAAAAATCTTATCTTTAGTAAATAATGGAGGCTTCTCATCCTGCCCTGTCCAATTGCTATAAGGATCTATTTCCTCCAAATCAATGGGATCATTTGATTTGTCCTCTACTCTTCTTGTGTGTAGTTTAAGGTTGTATTGTACAAAGACAAGGTCATTGAGACATTTTTGAGATAATTTGTTCCTCTTTTTAGTGTGGATGGTCTCATAAGCTCCATTAGCACTCACATTTGGATGCACTACAAGGTTGGTACAAAATGTGGAGTGCTAATCCTTGGAGATTTGGGGTATTTGCAACCCACTTTGGCCACCAAGAATTTATAAGATAAAATATTGAAGAGTTAGAAAGCGAAGTCGAAACATATTTTAATTAAATTATCAATATTGTGAATTTGAAATTTGTATTTTGTAAGACTTGTGAAAGACTTCAAATTTTATACTTGGTGTTTGAGTGGTTCTTCCTTGGATAGCTAGCTTTTAAGAACAGAGCTTACCCGTTGCTTTCTTTCAACTTTCCAATTCTTGGACAATAAGGTCTCTCACCTCAACCTGGGGAGTCATCCTCCTAATGCATGTCACGATGCCCTCCATAACCATTCCATTAGGATTTGAGAAGGTATCTAAATAGAAAAAACTGGGGTTGAAGAAGCACCGGGTTGGTGGAATTGATTGTTCCACCTCCTATCAGTAATCTCCCACATGGGATCAAATTTAACGCTGTCCCCCTTGTAATAATTCCTGATGGACTTTTCGGCCCTATGCATGGCCCCATAAATATACCCCATTGGCTTTTGACCCCATCTTCCAAACAAATAACTTTAACCAAGGGCTCTGACACCTATAATTTAGAAATACAAAAAGATTAAAGTTACAATTTTATGATGAAAAACTCTAAGATACCGATGCGCGCATGTATATGCCGGATGCGGGAGCAGATGCGTGCAGATGCTGATTCCGGCGCGGATGTTGTGTGGATGCCTGCCGGAAGCACATCCCAGGCATCCGGATGGAGGCATCCAAACGCATCCGGATGCCTGGGATGTGCTTCCGGCAGGCATCCGCACAACATTTGGGAGCATCTGCTTGACCAACCAGATATCGTTGCTGGAACAGTTTGCATCCATATCAAGTCTGATGTTTTCTGTCGCCCTTAAGACACTGTTAACATACTAATTGTTTGCCGTCTTGGGACAGAGTGGGTCGGGGAAGTCGACGTTAATTGACGCCCTCGTGCACAGGATTTCGAAGGACAGTTTGAAGGGAATTGTGACTCTTAACGGCGAGCCGCTTGGAGGACGGATTCTGCATAGTATTTCAGCTTACGTTATGCAGGACGATTTGCTTTTCCTGATGCTCATTGTTAAGGAGACGCTCATGTATGCGGCGAAGTTTCGACTGCCCAGGTCCTGTTCGTGGGAGAAAAAACTCGGGTGTGTCGAAGTTTTGATTGATTAGTTGGGTTTGAGGGCTGCTACGGCGACAATTGTGGGGGATGAGGGAAATCAGGGAGTTTCTGGGGGTGAGAGGAGGAGAGTTTCTATTGGGATTGATATTATTCATGACCCCATTTTGTTGTTTCTTGATGAGCCCACTTCTGGTTTGGATTCGACCAGTGCTTTCATGGCAGTGAAGACTCTGCTGAGGATTGCGAGGACGGGGAGTGTTGTCATCACGTCGATTCATCAGTCGAGTTGTACGATTCTTGGGCTACTTGATTGGCTTATTCTTTAAATTTATTATAATGAATTTAAAAGTTAACACTATTATTTTATTTTTAATAATTTTAATTTAATAAATATAAAATATTTATATTAATTTTTTAATTTAATATTATTTTCTAAGTAAATAATAAATTTGATCATTTTATTTCAAATCTATTTAACAATGTTAAATTATTTTGACAATTTAATCAATTTACTATCTATATATTTTTAAAAAATTAAATTTATATGAAAGTGAATACTTACCTATATTATAGATATAATATATATAGTATATATATATTTAAAAAATAAATAAATATAAAAACGCATCCAAACGCATCCGCATCCCCCCCAAAAAAAGTTTCACACATCCGCGCACCCGCATCCTGCATCTGCATCCGCATCCGCACCCAAATCGGCAACTTAGGAAAAACTTATGTTAGAACATTATTTAATTTGAATTTAAATTCTAAGTTTTGAAGTTACTCTCTCGATCTTTGTAGCTCTTTGTGCAAAAAAGTTGTCAAAGACTATGCTTGCAACTCTCTCTTCTTCAATGGTTTCTTTGAATAAGATGAGTCTAGCCATGCTCGACTCACAAGCACTTATTTCAAAGCAGTCAATGAACCAATAATGCTTTGTAATGTTAGGAAAACTGTCGCAAACATTGTAACACCAAATCTTACCAACTTTTTCCCTTGGGTGTCATCTCTCATCAAATCAAGAACCTGAATGTGATTGTAGATAAATTTTATAATGCTCTTTGCATCATCTATAACCAATGTCATCCAATCAAGTTTGCCTATGTCCTCCAAAAGAAGGTCGATGCAATGTGCTGCACAAGTTGACTAAAAAATGTCCCATGTTTCCCTTGGAGCAATCTCATAGCTACCACATATGCTGTTGCATTTTCAATTATGATTTGCACAACATTTTCTATGCCCACCTCCATGACAACTACCTCCAATATTAGAGACAATGTTTCTACATTTTTGACTTTGGTGGAGGCATCCATCAATTTCAAAAAAATAACCTCACCTTTTGGTGATATCAAAAAAACAAGAATGGTGCAGTTTTTCCTATCCATCCACCCATTTGAAAGAATAGTGCACTCATATTTTTTCCACTACTATCCTTGCCCTTTTAGTTGCATCCATCAGCAACCGACAAGGTACAAAGTGAAAGTACAAAATTTTAATTCTTAAACAAAAAATAGTCTAAGCTCAACATAAATCTTATAAAGTAAAAAACATAAATTTAGCCTAAAATTTAACATAAATTATTATAAGTATACATTACCATAAAAATTAAAGTAACTAACCTCCCATTTTAGTCTTTGAAGAAGGTTCCTTGTAGATTTTCTTGCAATTGTCAATGTAGTTACCAAACTGTCCCAATAAGGACTACTCGCCACATTGACAGGAATGTTGTTGAAGTGCCAAAAATCAGCACATGCCATATCTGCATGTTCATGCACCCCTCGATACCACCTAGTTGCTTCCAATGATGGTTGCGCTCTAGGTTTCTTTCTGGGCACAATAAAACTAAGTGGCGTGCGTGTCGGTGTAGGCGTTGTTGCTGGCACTTGAAGCAGATGTAGTGGAGGTGGATTTGCTTTGGATGTGTGGACCAAGAAGAGAGCCCACTATGCCTTGAAATGCTATATCTTCATTTGAATTTGGTTTGACTTGAGCACCTTAACCACCAGCTATGGATGCCCTTGTCCTCTTTGTTTGCAATTTTTTATAATCTGCAATTGGAAGTAGGACATTCATCTCTCTTTTTATTTGATTAGTGGTGTTGGGACAAGGCTTGGCATCACGATTAGTAATGCCTGCAAGATGGTATTTCAGGTGATTTATGCCTCCATGATATAATCTTGTGCATCTTATGCAAAAAAACTGCTCTAGATCTGGTCCTTGATAGACATATTACCAAGAAGGGTCTCTAGTTCCTACAGGATAAGTGCTTGTAAACACTTGAGGCTGAAGCTAGAGCTTCTCTATTTGCCATTATATGATGTATTTTAATCTACACATACAAAATGAAAGCACAACATACTAATTTTTTAATACAAAAAACCCTAAATTATACATAAATCACTAAACTCTGCTTAAAATTAGTTTAAATCAATATAAATTAGTTTAAATTACTAAAAATTTAATCCAATCCAAAGATTCTAACCATTTTTTTCAAAAAAGGAAGAGATTAAAACGGTGTTCTACCGCTCGTCGGGGATGCCGAGACAAAGGGCCTAAGTTCGGGGATGACAGTGAGGGGGGCGGTGCTGCATATACTATGCATATAGTACTTGAAATGCTAGTTATGAAAAGATGTATAAGAAGTACATTTCAAATAAAACTTTGGCAAATTAGTAAAACAGCAAATTTGCAAATACTAAATACTTGAACAATGAACATTGAATACTAAATAAAATTTCAATTTGACAAATGAAATTGTCGAATTGGAGATTTCTATTATATCAAAAATATCATAAAGATGATTACAATGAGTAGCATGATATCAAAACAAGAACAAAATGTCAAAATATAGTGAAGGGAGACTTCTAATCATCCCCCAAGGCCTCCTTATCATTGGAACTACTTGACTCCTCATGGTCACCAAATAAACGCCAACCCGCCCTGCATCTAAAGCCACAACATCTTGATCCTCATCAATCTGTGTTGGCTCCTCTGGCTCTACATCCCATTGTGTTGCTGGACTCTCCTTGTACACATGTGTCTTGCGGTCTCATTGACACAAGGCACTATGTACAACCACTAGCTTCTCTGCTCTCCTAGAGGTAAGTTTGTTTCTCTTAAGAGAGTGGATGATGCTATAAGTAGACCAGTTCCTCTTTGCAGCTTAAGAACTAGAAACTTGAGATAGCAGACGAACGGGTAGTGTGGTAGTCTTTGATTTTTGTCCATGACAATTCCACCACAAAATTGGGTCCTTTTATGCCATAGTTCCTATATCCATCTTTGTCATATCCGAATAACATCTTGTCAATGCACCTAAAGAACCCTGGCTTCACCTCATCGTCCCAAATCTCTGTAACTCTACCAGCCCTAGGCATGTACCACTTTGGATTAAATGCATAAGCAACCATATGCAAGGGAGTGTTCAGCCTGTCCCGTCTGTGCTAAATGATTGACCGAATGTGCTCTGTAGAATGCTAAAGTGAGGTCCTCTCGCACAACAGCCCTCTTTTGGTTAAGTATAGAATCGATGCACTCATACACTTCTCCAAGGGTAGGTGCATCCCCATACCTATATCTGATGACTTGGTAAATTGGAGCAATGATAGAGACTATATTTTGCATCACTCCAAAAGGCATCACTCTTCACTATATCCTTCACCCTCTTCCCTTTCTTTGTCTTGGCCTCGGCCCACCGATTCCACTCTATAGTCATAACCATGAGTTGCAGTGCCTCTTGCAACTCAATCATTCTCTCCAAGAGAATGAAATAGGATGCATATTTGGTCTCAACTGGTTTCAAGAACTCATTCTTCGCGAAGCTCCTGAAGAGTGCATGTGAAATGTGGATTTGCACATCTCTCGCATCGCTGACGACTCCTCTAATTTAGTCAATCTTCCCCATGTCCTTGAGTGCATTGTTCATGGCATACACACAACATGGGGTCCAACAAATATGTCTGTAGACTGCCTCAATAAGCTTTCCTGCAGCTCGGCACACCTGTACTACATCTGTCACTACTTGGACCACATTTTGTGGCCCAACCTCTTCAATAGCCTCCCTAAGGACCTCAAACTGAAAATTTGCATCTTTGTGATGCCCTGGACAGTCAACTGCCCTGAGAAACTATTGGCTCTCTGCACTTTTAATCACGATGTTGATGAATGGACGATGCCTGATGTCCGTCCACCCATCCATAACTATGCTGCATGCAGACTCCACCCTGTTAAACTCATTTGTCATTGATGTCAAATCAGATTGAGTCAATGCTTGAATGCACAAATCAGATTATTAAAAAAACAAACAATAGAAAATATGTGATCAATTTGAAACTAACGACAATGATACCTGATCATTTCATACCATGTTCTGTTGATTGTATATCTGCAAGTTTAATGATTGTTTCAAAATAAAATGATTGATCTCAGACATAGCAAGTGTTTGAAGCATGTGATTTTCTATATATAGTCTGCATATTTGATCAATATTAAAGGAATACAGTATTTCAGAACTTTTTCGAATGCATAGAAAGTTCTACCAAGTCAGGTGTCTGCACAGTAAGCATCGAAGGTAATTCTCAGAATATTGGATATCAATATCAAGTGGTGGCTTGCTATGAACATTTTGCAAGACTCTCAGAATTCCATCATTGGCCTGATGTTTATCAATGATTCTGTGGATACGTTCTATTTTTAACTTTGTATTTGGTTAAAGATAAAAGCCACGATGGTTTTGACAACAGTTATTTGGTGGCAACTGTTTGTGATTTGCTGTCATCTCTTATTTCTTTGCCATCGATGAATAAAGTATACCCGATCTGTTCAAGCAAACAAACAAATAATAATTAGATGATGTTGCAACAGTTAGCAGTTGCGGTTGAAAGACAGTTGTAACTTCTTGAAACCTCTTAAACGTGGTCGATCCTTACGAATAGTCTTCTTCAACCCTGTACTCTCTAAGCTGGTTTTTGTTACAGGTGTAGTACATGCAGCATAGGAGTTGTTAACATTCCCCACCCCCCCACACCCCCGCCCCCACCCAACTTGTGTTTTGTCTTTGTGATCTAGAAGAATGCATGCAAATTTTTTCCTTTTTTAATGTTTGCTCTGGTCTTGCTACCTCATCCAAGTGATTGAATCTAGCCATCTTTGCCTTATTTTATGAAAGGACTTCCACAGCCTGCTTTGTTTGATAGGTGACATTTGGAGGACATTTTTGACAACCCTTCACATCATGGTCTAAATGCTATTTAAAAATTGTAAAATCTCTCCATTGTATACTTTGAGACAAAAATTGTACTTAACTTTGTTTGTACCCTCAATAGACATGCAATTTTTCATGTGGCATGATGACTAAATTTGGAAAGAAAAACTTACATTTAACCATTTAAATGTTATAAGAAAATATTTTAGTTCCTTGGACATCTGGAACTTTGGTTCACCTTTTAACCACTGTGTCTCCAAATTTAGGATTTTCTAGACATCCTTTTAATTATCACTGCGGGGAATTGCTTTGATCACCATGCTCACAGGATGGTGATCAGATACTTTATTTTGCAAAACTTCAGATATCAAACTATGACTTTGATCCAGCCACCCATTCGAATCCAGGAATCTGTCCAACCCTTCTGTATCGAAATCTCCCTTTTGTGCCAGTTACTCCATGTGAAGTGCCCATAGCAAGGTTTTGTCCCAGAGTTCTAATTCTGATACAGATTCTTGTAGAGTTGCTAAATCCTGTTCTTGAATCAGCCATTTTTCTTGTTTATCGGAGACTTAAAGTGACATTTTGAAGTCTGCTCCCACCATGTGACCCATCTGTCAGTTGCTCAGACTTTACCGTTACCTTTGAAGGCGGTGCAAGTATTTGCTTGAGGACTGCTACACCATGGCCCATAGAAGTTTGTTATCACAGAGTTTAGACTAGATTTAAGACTCTAGATATTGCACTTTATCCTGTCTTTGGGAGGTCTCAAACATCTCACTAGAGACTGGATTATGATTCCAAAAAGCTGTCAGTCCTCTAGTTTGACCATCAACATTACTTCTCTATTCATTGCCTTCCTCCACAGAATTATTGCATATTTTTCTAACAGATTTCCTCTTAACCAAGTTTTTGCAACAAAAATTCTCTAGCTTTCCTTGGTTAATTATACCTTGTAGTAATCTTCTTTTGGAAGGGACATGCATTCACTAGTATTCCAAGATACGTTTTTTGAAAATTTGGTTTGCATTTTATGCTCTATTTGAACATTTTCATCAATGGAGGTTGCAACCTATGCCATGGTCTCTTTTTGAATCTTAACATTTACCATGGTCTCCTTTTGAATCTTAACATTTATATTCTCTCCCTCTTGTGCTTTGATCGTTCTGGATTGCCTTTTCAGAGCTTTTCTGGCTACTTGACTTAATGATAAGTCCCTTTTTCCTTATATTCATCCAAGTTGCCGGTTTGGGTATGCTAGCATGGCATATTTTTACCCTTTCTGGGTTTGGTATGGCTGTAATATATACAATATTAAAATATTAACTATAAAATATATTAAAAAAAATATAATATTTATATTAAATTGTAATATACTAAATATATAGAATATACATGTCTCTGTGTGTGTGTGTGTGCATACACACATATATGTAATTTATAAATAGTAATAAAAAATCTAAAAGAAACATCAAATAAACAAAAGCCTTATTTATAAATGTTGTTGCCAATAGGGAATACTATAGTGTTGAATAAATGAGTTGAAAAAGGATTTGAATTGGATTGGGAGGGGAGTCTGCAACCAAGAAAGGCTGCTTCCTTGTCAAGCTTGCAAGTTCTCTTTGATCCACATTTGCTTTGACTGTTGTGCCCTGGGTGTGGTGTGGTGTCTGTTGAATATTTTATCATTGATGTCAAATGTTGACGATCAAGGCCGTATAAATTTTGGAGGATTATTCAAAGTAATAGAGAATTGGAATGAAATGCTTATCAAGCTTCTAATCATTTGCTTGGTTGTTTGTTTGAGTTACTTTACTTGCTTGAGCTACTTGGTTGTCTGGTTGAGCTACGTGGTTGTGTGCTTGAGCTCCTTGGTTGCGTACTTGAGCTGCTTGGTTGTCTGGTTGAGCTACTTGGTTACTTGCTTGAGCTACTTGGTTGCATGCTTGAGCTGTGTTGTTGTTTACTTGAGCTGGTTGCTTGTAAACTTCACCTGCTTGCTGGATTGCCATGTCGCCATTGATTTTTCAAAAGGTCTATTTCTTCAGAATTTTAAATGTGACGACTTCTTCAAAATTTCAAATATGACAGCCAAATTAAATGAGTATTCTCAATGTTTTGGAAAGCTTCACAAATAAAAAACGATGGTTTTATTTGAAACAATTCATTTATTCATTCTTCCTATGTTTGGTGTGACGTCTTTAGATTCCTTTGTAACTTTTTTTTTATGTGAGGGGCGGCTCCTTTATTGCAACGGCTTTGTAACGTCTTTTGGCATTTTAAGAACCATTTCTAATTTCTGAAGAAAGTGATAGATACAGTAGCGAAATCTTTTCAATGGATATATGTTTTTTGAGATGTGCATGAGAGAGGAGTTGTTTTTAGTGATCGAGTCAAGCATGTTGGTGCCGTTTCGATATTCTGAAGAAAGCATATTTATTTTAGCAGTTTTTCCTTGGTCAGCAGATATAGAGTCGACGTATGGTATGTGGTGTGTAGAGATATTTATTATTGTCCGGTATGGTTTTTAAATGGAGCAACGTCTTTGAGTGCAAATGTTTTTCAATATAATCAAGCATGACAGAGTCAGCTTTTTTTGAAAACTATTGAGCATGATGTAGCCGCTTTCTTTATGAAAGTGCCTATGATGATTTTGGACAGGGCAGTGTTAATCGTCCTGGCAATTACTAGGTGGTGGAAAATATTTATTTTTTGATAGGAGGAAAACGCGAGTATTATTTTGAGTAACGATACTCTGCTATAGATTTGTGTGAAAAGAAATAATGCGCAGGTAATGAAGGTGTGAGATATTGGAGAGACTAAGGACTAGTGCGTAGGAGTTTTTATCGCGTGTGTGATTTCTGAGTCGGGTGGGATTGAAGAAGCTGTGCGTGTGATTTCTTGGGTTGGTGAAATCGAAGGAGTTGGGTGTATAAAAAAATTAGATTGGTGTGGAAACATAATTTTTATGATATCAGGCATGGCTTTTCTTTTTGGCTTGATCACTTCCTAGGAACAACGACTGAAGTTTCTCTTATGCATATAAGTCTTGGACAAACTATATGTTGAGCTGGTGATTCAAGTAAGAGTGAAAATGAATTGGCTCAAAGATGGTGACAAAGGCACTAAATATTTCTTTACTATACTGAGGGCAAAAATTTGCAAATGAGACCATAGGACTGATAATGTATGAGAATACATGGTGGTATTTGAATGAGGAAACAAAGGGGATCTTCCATAACTTTTACAAACAATTGTTCATTGCTGAAGGTCAAAACCTTGAATGTAAAGTTGCCCATGAAATGTGCAAAAGAATAATTCCTAAAAAGATATCACCTAAGATGGCCAACAAATTAGGGGGTGCTTTGACCAAGGAAGAAATTACATAGTCTATATTGTCCTTTAAAAAAGGGAAATCCCCAAGAGTGGATGGTCTACCAATTGAATTTTATAGGGCTAATATGGATTGGGTAGTGGAGGATCTCATGGAGGTATATGAGGAAGCAGTTAAGAATGGTTCCTTAGGAGAACATATCAATAGGGGAATTATTAAATTATTACCTAAAGAAGGGCATAAAAGCAACATCAGGAATTGGAGGCCAATTACATTATTAAATGTCTCATACAAAATATTTGCAAAGGCATTAGCAAGGAGGTGGACTGATATGCTTCCAGAGGTCATCAACAAAACACAAACAGGCTTTATTAAAGGCAAATATATCTTGGAAAACTTAATTACCAATTGGGAAGGGTTGAATTGGGGTAAGATGATGGACAAAATGTAGGTATTCTCTTGCTTGATTTTGAAAAAGCATATGATCGGGTTGAATGGTCTTTTATCTTCACTGTCTTAGAGGCTATTGGTTTTCCCGATGAATTATGTAAAATGGTTAGAGTTCTCTTTAAGGATGCAAATGCTAAAGTGAATATCAATGGGGATCTAACTGATTCGTTCTCTTTAGGAAGATCTACAAGGCAGGGGTGTCCACTAGCACCAACACTGTTTGTCATAGCTTCAGAAGCATTACATTATGCTCTTAGAGATACAAGGCTTAGGACTAATTTGAAAGGGCTTACTTTTCTAGATCAGTCCGATCTTATTAATATACAATTTGCAGATGACATTGCAAGTTTTCCCTCCTTGGACGAAGACAATATAATGAATTTGATTAAGAGGCTAGATTTCTTTTGCAATTGTTCTGGAGCTAAATTGTCCCAAAGTAAATTTGTGCTCCTCACATGGGATAGGAACTCTCCTGAATGAATTATTGATGTTGGATGGCAATGGGGAGGACCAAACAAAATTGTCAGATATTTCGGAATTTCATTCTGTCTCTCCATCACTGCCCAATATGTGGCATTGGATTTTTGATAAAATTGAAAGGAAATTAGGCAACTGGAATATGAATTACCTCTCTTTGGTAGGAAGAGCTCAGGTTGCCAGAAAATTCTCTCATACACTATTTATTATGTTTCTACCTGGGTTTTTGCTTCATATCAGATTGGTAAAGTTGAAAAGATTATAAGGAAGTTTCTATGGCCAGATGGTAGAGGGAAAACTAGGAGGCATGCAGTCAATTGAAGTTGGCGTTGTCTTGCAAAAAATGAGGTGGGACTTGGACATAAGGACTTGAGGATTCAGGGGATAACACTTGCTACCAAATGGATTGTTAAAGCCATTAATGGCAGAGAACCCTGGAAGGTGTTAATTAGAATTAATATCCTAAAGGCAATCCCAAAAAAGGCCAAATATTGGGGTAATCTGCATCTTACTGACCTTCATTTTGGAAGCTTCAAAGTAATGCCGTCAGGGTCTGTAGGGTCTTTCAGAGCATCTAGAGGGCCTGGGAAATTAGCAAAGGTAATATCAGAGGAGATAAAGCTATCAGGAAGGACCAAAACATTGTTGCTAGATATAGGTCCTTGTGGTGGAATTTAAAACATAAGGATAAACATTTGGCATTATTACAAGGATGCTCAACAAAAGCTTGGAACAAGGATGGAATTAATAAGTTTAAAGATGCATTTCACAATAGTTATGTGATGAATTGGGAACATATTCAAAGTAAATACAATTTGAAGGATGGAAACAAACTAGCAGACTTTGTGATAATGAATGCACTAAAGAATCTGTTTAAAGTCTTGGAAAACAGTGAGAATGATCAAACTATAAAATGGAAAGATGGCACCCCCTCCTGAAGTTTAAATAGTGTTACACGGGTCCTGGGGGACCGGGGGACAGGGGATGGCGGGGCAGGTTTCTGGGACAAGGAGACAAGGGGGTCCAATTTGGGGACAAGAGGGGGGGGGGGGGTTGCTGTATATACTATATACTATACATAGAGTACTTGAAATGCTAGTTATGAAAAGATGTATACGTTTATAACAATATAAGAAGTAAAATACTAAATAGCAAACTTGCAAATGCCAAATACTAAATACTTGAACATTGAACAATGAGCAATGAAACATTGCATATGGAATTACAAATTAGAATTTAGAATACTAAAATTATAAAATTGTCGAAACGACGAATGGAGGATTTCTTTTGTATCAAAAATATTTGTATCATAAAGATGATTACAATGAGTAGCATGATAATATGATATCAAAACAAGTACAAAATGTCAAAATGTAGTGAAGGGAGGCCTCTAATCATCCCTCAAGGCAAACTCCTCATCACTGGAACTGCTGGACTCCTCGGGGTCAAGATCCGCCAAACGAAGACCAACCAGCCTTGCATCTGAAGCCGTTGCATCCTCATCCTCATCAATCTGTTCTGGCTCCTCTGGCTCTACATCCCATCGTCACTGTCCTCAGGCTCAACCCCATATTCTGATTGACTTCCACCCCGAGACTGAATCTCCATCTCATCTCCACTCATATCATGACTATGAGAACTCATTGTGACATTACATTTCACAAAATGAAAATAAATTTTGTAAGGCACTAGTTTCACCCTACTTTAAAAACAAAGTCTAACTCAAACAAAATTTAAAATTTATGCATATTGAGGGCAAAATGAAGAATCATCATAAATTCTTCATTTTGCCCTCAAGATTCATCTTACGGCATAAACTAAAATTCTTATTTAGAACATGAAACAACAAAAATGAAAAAACTTAAAAAGAAAACAAAATTTTTTTAAAACATAAAACAAAAATGAAAAAAAAACATTGTAAAACAAATTACCAATTACAATGTACATTGAACATTTTAAAATTTTAAAACAATTTGAAATTTAGAAAAAAAAATCAGAAAATAAAACAAAACTCTACCTTATGCTTGATGAATCTCTTCAAGGAAGTTGTAGAATCTTCCTCCTCTTCTTCTTGCTCTTCTTTCACTTGCACTAACTTTTAGCCTTTTTTCATTCCTCCAATCACTCTTTTTTTTTCCTTTTCACTCTTCTCTATCTGCTGTAGCAAACAATGAGAAATGCAAATGCGAGAAAAAATGAAGCTTGGAGGGGTTTATGTGGGCTTGGAATGGTCAAGGTGGGACCCATCCTCATTTAGGGTTTGAATGGAACCCAAACCAAAATCAAAGAACACAATTTTTATTAAAATTTACTTTTTTTATGTACCGCCGCTGGGGGGATATGCAGAAGTCCTTGGGACGGTCAAGGGACGCCTGGGCATCCCCCTGCCATCCCGGTGACTTCTGCGCATCCCCCCGGTGTCCCGATGGTGTGTGGGTGGCGGAAAGGTGGTGGTTGGGGGATGCCAAGCCCCCGTCCCTGGGACGTCCCCGTACTGGAAACTTGGGGGTTGGGGGGGGGGGACACGTCCCCGTGTTACATTGAGTTTAAAACTTGCCAACTGTACAAGGCCTAAACTTACAATTCCTTTGTTTTTTATCATCTTACCAAAGTCTGGAGTATGAACATGGGAAAGAAAGAGTGGTCTAAGGGTCTTATGAACTGTTGGTCAAGTAAAATAGAACCTAAAAAAACATCATTTAGATGGCAACTACTGTTACAGAAGTTTATCATGTCTGGTTGTTGGGTCCCTTGTCTGTTTTCTGGTCTGCCTGAAGATGTCCCACATTTTCTTTCATTGTCAATTTTCTGTCATTGTGTGGAGTCTGTTCATGGGACATATTACTGGTTGGAGTGTTGAGAATAAAGTTTTTTTGGCTTGAATGTCTGTTTGGTCTGTCAGCGGTCTTAACAAAAGTGGTAACTTATTTTGGCTATGTTTATCTACTGAGTTTTTGTGGTTCTTGTGGGAAAGGAGAAATGAGCACTGTTACTAGGGGAAGGAAAGGTTCCTTTGTGAGTCTTTTTGTAGGCCCACAATTAATTTTATTTTGGAACAGGTTACATTAACAGTGAGACTACCAGCAGACAGGTTCCTTAAGATAGTCGAAGAAGGATCATCACCAATCTTCAAGGATGACATCAAGGAGGCAGATTACTGGCCACAAGATCTGTGGAAAATAGACAGCAAATCCCACAGTGAATAGATTGACTTCCCGAACAAATACTGTAGAGAGCACGAGTTGCAGAAGAAGAGGGATGAGGCAATCAGGTATATGGAAGGAATTCACTAGAATTTTGACAATTCAAGTTGTGAGAGGATCTCCCCACCTATAGGAGCTATATTGGGTTGGGACTCATTCCAAGCAAGCAGGAACATTCCCAAGCCTGAAGAGAAATGCAGAAGAGGAAGAAGACAAGGATCAAAATGAATGATAGTATCAGTGATGTTATATGTTTTGGAATATATCTTGGAAAACATTTTATGTAATTTTGATATCCGCTAAACTATATCATCTTCATAGTGACTGTTTTTTTGGTTTGAACTATAAACCTGCCTGATGATGTAATGATGTGACCAGCTAGGTCACTATATGTATGCAGTTTTATTTTGGTAATAGATACTCAATTCGAAAAAAATACTAGTGTTTGGGTAAGGCTTCGGAGTCTATGTCGGCCTAGCTAGAGCTGCTTTGGTTGCAGCTGACATACCCTCATGCTACAGCTCTAATTTGTTGTAAAATGTATGTCTTAGATGACAGGCATTGTTGTGGCAGGAGAAACGGTTTAATTGCTGAAGAAGGCCCTGTTGTGTTATTAGTGATTTGGAGCAGAGGATAACAACGCAGCTGCAGCAAGCATTGCCATTTTTTCCTCTAAATCCCATAGGATTCGGCCAGGACATGTCCTTGCTGCTCCAGGTACCATCTGGGTATGTCCACCATCCACGAAACACTTTGGGACCTGCTTGCTCTCCTACCCTTTGGTTCTGTGATGGGTCTCAAAACACAAGAGCCCAGTAACATAGTATTCACATTACTCCTTTATTCCTTTTATCCCAAACTGATAATCTGGTTTAATGCAGCAATGAGCTGTGTCCAAAGTTTTCTCTTAGGCTTCTTTCACGATGACTTCATGTGAAGACTTTACCTTCTTGGGATTCTTTCCAAATTATCATCAGCATTCTTCTTCAAAGCATAATTTTCCATTAGTTTCTTATTTTCTGTAGCTTCAGCATCTTGTTTGACCCTTGTCTCCCAATTGTTCTTCTGTTTCTCTGCTTATATCTTAACCTTTGTTTGCAAGCTGTTAGTTGGATGAATCAGACACCAATGTTTACTGTTTTGGTATTTAGAGAATGTATTCACTCACATTTCTCCATCAAATTACTTCTTATAGGCTACTTAACATTTTATATGATTTCTTGAATATTTTCAAAGTTCTACAGTTATAATGCACAGATTACTCATCAATTTTTCAAACTGTTAAAGTGGTCATTTGTTTTTTGGGTGGTTGTTTTCTTTGAAATGTATATGCTCCCAGTTATTCCTTAAATTACTTTTTATAGGCTACTAAACCTTTCAAATGACTTCTTTGGATGTTTTTGAAGTATCAAAGTTACAAATTGTTAGAAAATTTGTCATTGATGTCAAATGCAGAAATAGAAATGAGAATCTGTTATTGATGTTCAGGTATAGAATTAGATTATTTAATAAGATGAAGAAGTTAAATGAAATCTATACAAACCTAGTATGATCGGGTTGATGATGGAGGACAAATACGTTCATTGCGTTTGAGATTTCTGAATATTTACTTGATTTACAGTCTTATAAATACCTGTGATTTTCAGATCAATGTTGGTGATGAATGATAACAAAATAAACATCAGATGTACAGCGAAATTAAAATATTTACCTTTGATATGTTCTGATTGTATCTCAGAAGATGATGGAATGATGGCTGCAAATATATTTGTTCATACAGAATGTTTGATTCAATTTATATTGCATATATTTGTGCATTGTAGTATGGAATTGGAGACAATCCTTTTGTTTCAATACTATATTCAGATCGAACTGATTATGTATTGGACAGTGATAAAGTTGATTTGATACAACTGCACACGTATTGGGTTGTTAGAAGACTTAGTTGGATCAGTTTGGTTTTGGTTAAACAACTTGGTTATAACTGCCAACTAACTGTTCAATTGTAGACAGTTTCCAAACAGTTATTAACTGTCTTGTAAACTGGCTACCTAATGGGAAATAAGAAAAACTTTATTTAAAAGATGCTAAGGTTCGATGAAGGGCAGAGAAGTGAGTGTGTGTGTGTCATATCAATTCCCGATGCAAAGCAAGTTGTGATTATGAGATTGCAGGTGTAAAGACATTTTATGATTTTACAATATCACTCTAAACTACTCTCAGATCTTACAATGAGTGGATTATACATGATAAGTTTCTAACATTCTTTACACCTGCAATCTCATAATCACAACTTGCTTTGCATTGGGACTTGATATGACGTACACACTCACTTCTCTGCCCTTCATCGAATCGTAGCATCTTTTAAATAGAGTTTGTGTAATGTCCCCTTTTTAGCTAGTGTCAGTAGTTGAGTTGTTAGCCCACCATTGCCACCCTCGTGGGCTAATGTTATGATTTGAGGGTCTCTAGTTTGATCTGTTACCCTTGGCAGAGGTGATATTACTTCCCTTCAGTGATATCTGTTATCAGGATCCTACCTCCGCATTTTCCGTTTGGCTCATTTTGAGGGATCTACTATTTATAGTAAGTCAATTTTGGCCAGTTACTATTTTTGGCAGGGCACTTAGGTGTTTGGCTCCGACGGTGTACATCTGGATTCTGAGTGGACCATTTGGAGAAATCTAATAAGCTAATTATTTGATTATTAATTAAGTTTCACTTAACTAATAATGATGTTAAAAGCTTATTATAAAGTTTGGTGCCAAGTTCATTTAATGCTTAATTTATGAGTTTGGCGCCAAGTTCATTTAAGGTCGACTCATTGCATGCATTTGATATTATTGAATTGTGTGAAGAGAATTTGGAGACAAGGGTTTCAGAAGTTTCATGCTTGGAGAATTGTGAATTCTTCGAGTTTCTGGCACTTTGAATTGGTGAAAGACCCAAATGAGATTGTGCAATTAGTGATGTCTTTAGACAGAGGTCATAATTGTGCCTAAGTTTGTAGTTTTGGTTGATAGTTGATTCAGCTTGCAGAGAATAACAACTGCAATTTGAAATTAGTGCCCAGCTATTGGAAAGTATGGCACTTGGAGCATTATCATATATCATATAGCATCAGCCCCACATTAAGTCTGCCGTGAGTCATTTAAGCTCCCATGTGAGTCCATAGGAGGTGGCGTTTGGATACAAGGAGAGTTTCGGCCATCATCTGGGCTCCCCAAACATTCAACATTGTTTGTTGGAGATATTAGTGCAATTGTATGGGGTTATTTTGATGAATGTTGATACATTGGACAACTGTGTTGAGAAAATTAGGTTTTCTTATTATTTGTTAAATAGTCTAGATTTGTTATTTGCAAAATAATCTCCTTCGTAATTTGTTTTGAGTGAAATAGAGAATTTCAGTTATGGTTGGTAGCAATCCAAATTTCAGTTCATTAATTGTTCTACATTATCAAAAAAAAAAAAAAGCCAAAAACAATACAAATTTGCAAAAGCATCTTTTAGTTGAGCCAGTTGAACAGGGGTAGAACCAACGAGGTTCTTACAGTGCTATCAGAGCGGTTTCCTGCCATCCTGCATATTGGAGTTGATGAAAACTATCAACCCACAACTCCCAAGAATCACCTGCATGCAAACCTGTCACAGAAAGAGAGAAGCAAAAAAGCTATGGAGGCCAAAAATCACAGATTGGTGGAAGAGGAAAC
>MU226684.1:1525752-1592118 GCA_018584345.1 Thuja plicata
AATTAATAAAAGAATTAATTATTAAATGCCTAAAGCTTAGCTTAAGTAAAAGAGAGATAATAAGTGACTTAATAATTAAATCAATATGATTTAATTAATAAGTGGAATCACTTTATTACTCTAACACTGCAAGGATTGGATAATTATATGCAGCCACAGAGATTTGATCCAAACAGGTACTATTCCTTCAGGAGAACAAAACAACAGGATAAACAGGCACAAGAAACAATGGGTGATAGGAGAGGTGGAAGTCCACCAAGGGATACAGGTAACAATGAGGAAAGGGAAGCCATGGACATTTTCAGAGGTTTGGCAGCTGGTCAACAATAGGTGATAGAGGTTTTATAACATCTTACCACTGCTATTCAGCAAATGTCTTTGCCTGGAGGTCAAAATCATGATAGGGACAAGCGTGGTAGTGCACTTGGGACCCCTAGGGCGAGAGGAGCTCCTGCAAGTACATATGACAGGCCTACAACCCACGTTCTTGAGGAAGGAGTCTGAGATAGGGAGTGTAGAGGAAGAAGGTGGAGCTTTTGTTGATGATGTTTTGGCCTTGCATGACAAGTGGGATGCATTGCCTCAGAGAGTTAAGTATCACCTGCCATTTGATTGATTTATGACTCAGAGGAGAGAGCATAACAGACCTAGGCAAGATAGAAGAATGAGAAATCAGAATGTTGATCTGAAGCATGCCACTAGCAAGCTCACTCTTTCTATGTTTGATGGCAGTGGGAAGGTTACAGCTCGAGTCTGGATCAGTACAGTTGATACCTTCCTGACTCTTAGGCCTATGACAAAAGTGGATGCCATAAAATTTGCAGCTCTACATCTGGATGGGGCACCCCACGAGTGGTGGCATCATGGGATGGTCACCCTGCAACACAATGTCATTACCTCTTATCAGGAGTTCTCTGACAGGTTGATAGAGCGTTTTGACAAGAAGGATCCAGAGTCATATTTCAGGGATCTAGCTCAGCTCAGACAGGCGGGCAGCTTGGATTCTTTCATTAATGAGTTTCTGAGGCTTTCTGTGATGGTTTTTGATGTGCGGAAGAAATGCTTGGTCATGTTATTTATCAAGGGTCTTAAAGAGCCACTGAGAGGTTGGCTTAAGGCATTTGATCCACCTTTTTTGCATGGGGAAAAGCCAAGAGCATGGAGCTTGCAGCTTGTAGGAGGCAAGTTCAGCCTAAACCCACCACCTCACCTTTAGAAGAGGATACTCACCAGTTGCTGATCAAAAGAAAAATTTAGTAGTAGGACATGATGAGGCAACTCATGAGGATTTGAGAAAGAGATAGTTATGCTATTGGTGTAAAGAGCCTTATGATCGTGATCACACTTGCCCTTTAAGGCCTAAGGGCAAGGCTAGCCATTCTATGTGGGTATACTATGATGATGATGATGAGGCTGAAAATTCACATCAGCCAGCTGCTTCAGATGTTTATGAGGCTTGGAAAGTCTCTTTGGAGTTTGGTCCTTATGCCAAACTATCACCGCTAGCATTATCCACTTTTGTACCACTTCCATTTGCATTCAGGATCAGAGGATTAGTGGATGGACAACGTTGCATTGCCATGCTTGACATTGGAGCCACACATAATTTCATTGATGAAGGGTTTGTTAGCAGGTGTAGACTTCAGGTAGAGGACATCGCTGGATTTCGTGTCAGAGTGGCAGATGGTTATACCCTTGCCTGCACTAGACGCATACGCCATCTCTCTCTTTCTTTTGATGACTACGAGTTACAGGCTGATTTTTATGTAGTCAACTTGGGTGAGTTGGATATCGTGCTGGGTATGTAGAGGCTACAAGACATTGGGGAGTTCACCCTCAACCTGCGTTTGATGGAGGTGAGGTTCGAGTACCAGGGCAGGGGGTATGTGTTGAGGGGAATCACAGAGGGGAGTTTGCACTCTATTTCTCTTTTTAGAGAGGAGATCAAATCAAGATGTTACAAGAGCATGATTTGATTCGGGAGGAGCGCGTCACACATCATGTCTCCAGTAGTTCAGGGATACATTGTTTTGATCAGCATATAGGTGCGGTTCACTTTGTGAACAATCCCTTGTTTGATATGGATACGACATTGCCTTATGACAATTAACTTTTGAAGTTGATGCTAATCCCCGTCTTGCAATTAGTGATGATGATGTTTGGGATTCCCTCAGTGCATTAGGGTTCCAGACAGGCCTTGCAGAAGAATTTTCAAAGGTGTACATGGTGAGGATTGCATACAACTTTACATTTGATCTACATGTACATGATATTTTCCGGATGCACAATTCGATCGCACATGAGTTAGATGATTTGTATGATAGCTTATCTTGTGCAGAGAAAGGGGGTAAATCTTGTCAGCCTACTGAGTTGCTGCCATGTGTTAATTTTGTTCCCGCGACATCAGATACTGTTATGGTTTCAGTTTGACAAATTTTGTTGATTGGATGGATGGTGATGTCGTTACAGGAGTTGGTTGAGAATGACAGGGACATTACATAGTTTATCCTTGGGATCCTGGTGGAGATATGACTTCTCTTCAGGTTGAGTACAGCGAGCTTCTAGATGTGAGATTGCTTGAGGACAAGCAATCTTGGGGAGGGCGGACTGTAATGTCCCCTTTTTAGCCAGTGTTAGTGGTTGAGTTGTTAGCCCACCATTGTGACCCCCGTGGGCTAATATTATGGTTTGAAGGTCTTTGGTTTGATCTATTGCCCTTGGCAGAGGTGACATTACTTCCCTTCAGTGATATCTGGTATCGTGATCCAACCTCTGCATTTTTCGTTTGGCTCATTTTGAGGGACTTTATTTTTTAAAGTCAATTTTGGCTAGTTACTATTTTTGGCAGGGTAGTTAGGTGTTTCGCTCTGACAGTGTACATCTGGATTCTAAGTTGACCATTTGGAGAAATTTAATAAGCTAATTATTTGATTATTAATTAAGTTTCTTTAATTAATAATGATTTTAAAAGCTTATTATAAAGTTTGGTGCCAAGTTCATTTAATGATTAATTTATGAGTTTGAATATTGGCACCTAGTTGTGAAGGGGCATATAATTTAATATTATAATTCAAACTTCAACAAAAGCAAATACACCTTTAAGTTATGCGAGGTGTGATGATGAAGATTCTTGGTTGGTTTTCTCATGGAAAAATTTATAAGCCAAAGAAGCGAAAAGGTTGACTCTTTGCATGCATTTGATATCATTGAATTGTGTGAACTGTGAAGAGAATTTGGAGACAAGGGTTTCAGAAATTTCATGCTTGGAGAATTGTGAATTCTTTGAGTTTCTGGCACTTTGAATTGGTGAAAGACTCAATGAGATTGTGCAATTAGTGATGGCTTCAGACAGAGATCATAATTGTGCCTAAATTCATAGTTTTGGTTGATAGTTGATTCAGTTTGCAGAGAAGAACATCTGCGATTTGAAATTAGCGTCCAGCTGTTGGAAATCATGGCACTTGGAGCATTATCGTATATCATATAGCATCAACCGTACCACATTAAGTCTGTCGTGAGTCATTTAAGCTCCCACGCGAGTCCATAGGAGGTGATGTTTGGATAGGAGGGTTTTGACCAGCATCTGGGCTCCCCTCACATTCATCTTTGTACGTTGGAGATATTAGTGCAACTGTATGGGTTTATATTGGATGAGGTTGAAGAAGGAAAGATAGATCTTGAAGGTGAATTGTTATGTGCCTTAGACAAAATCAAAAGATAGAAGAAGGAGAACAAGAAGCAAAAGATTTGTGCATTGAAGAAAAATGAAGCACTGATGAAAGAACTTGAAGAAGGTAATCAAATGATCATCAATTTGAAAGTTGAAGTTGAAGAAGCCAAGAGAAGAGAAGAGGTAATCAATTATGAACTTCTATTGAAATTTGAAGAATGTTTGAAATTAGAAAGTGAAGTAGTAGCTTTAAGCAATGAACTTGAGCAATTCAAAAGTCAGTCTGAAAGAAGAATAAAGTTCACCAAGAGTTCTAATATGTTGGATGAAATGTTATCCCGTCAAAGGGTAGACAAAAACAAATCCGGTTTGGGTTTTGACAAAGGTCAAACCTTAAGCACAAGTAATTCTTTCATCAAGAAGAATAATGATGGTTTTTTTCAATGGTTTCCTTCTACAAGAAGAGCTGCAGTAAACATGTTTTATCCCTATTTTTATGGTTATTGTAACTTTGCAATTATTTTGGTCATGAAGCAATTGATTGTAGAGTTATCTCAAGGAGGAGAACTAACTTTGTTAGTAGAAATTCTTTTGATTCTTTGAAAGATTTTAATCTGTTATAATTGTCAAAATATTGGTCACATTGCGAATCACTGTAACATGAGTTCTATAGAACAAAGAAGGAATGAAACAAGTTCTTGAGTGATCTTGACAATCTCAAGAAAGAAACAAATAAAGTATGGAAAAAGAGTGATCTTGACAGTCTCAAGAAAGAAACAGATAAAGTATGGAAAAAGAAAGAAGGAAAGATGTCTGAAAAATTCATGATTGTTCAAACTGCTTTTCATGCTAAAAGGCAGAGTTTATGGACAATAGATAGCGGCTGCTCTAATCACATGACTGGTGATAAGAGTAAGTTCATCAAGCTTATTGATTGGAATGGTGGTTCAGTGAAGTTTGGAGATAAATCATCAGTCAAGATTTGTGGTAAAGGTACCTTGACTATAAATGGCACATTAGAAACACATAATGTTTGGTATGTTGAAAGACTAAACAATAATTTGCTAAGTGTTAGTCAAACGTGTGACAATGGATATGTTGTAATTTTTAATTTTCAAGGATATGAAATCAAAAAAATCAATTCAAGAAGATTAATTACTGAAGGGAAAAGAACAAAAAGCAGTGTCTATGATCTTAGAGAAGTAAAAGGTAAACGTTGTTTCTTGGGGCAAGTTGATGAAAGTTGGCTTTGGCATAGACGAAAACCCATCCTAGTACTACTTCAGCCCAAGCGTGCTTAACTACGGAGTTCTGATGGGATCCGGTGCACTAAGGCTGATATTATCGCACCCAATATCAAATTCTTGCACCCTGATCTTAGCACGTGCATTAGAATGCACCTTATCTAGCACTCAGAATGTACCTTATCGAGCACTAAGAACACACAAGCAAGTAAAAAGCACTCCAGCATTAAGAATGCGCCTTAGCCAGCACTCAGAAGGCACCAATAGGAGGATAAACACTTGATAGACACAAGTGTCTATCCAACACTTAGAATGAACTATTAAATTTTAATTACTGCAAGGTTGAGACACCATTTCCCCAACACCTGTGAGATAAGAAGTAGGCCCGGGGACCCTAAATGGACTTGAGGACCGAATCAGGGTACGAGACGGGAAATGGGGAACGAGAGCAAAAGGGGGATGCAAGATTGAAAATGGGTTTCGAGAACCAAAACGGCAGTGTAAATATTACAACGGCACGACCAAAGACTAAAAAGGGTGCAACACCGGGACTTCTCGGGATGTCACCCATCCCAGTACTACTCCGGCCCAAGCGCGCTTAACTGTGGAGTTCTGATGGGATCGGGTGCACTAACGCTGGTATGATCACACCCAACATCAAATTCTTGCAACCTGACCTTAGCACGTGCATTAGAATGCACCTTATCTAGTACTCAGAACGTACCTTATCAAGGGAAGCTTGGGGTTTTGGCTTCTCCTTCTCTCTAATTCCTTACAAGGGCAAGCATCTACTCAGGGGGAGTGTTATTGTTTTAATCTTCTAACCTTGGATGGTGAGGTTTTTTATTTTCTATCCTTTGTCATTGATGTCAAAGGTGGAGAAAGAGATTAGTTGTTGATGTAGATTGTGGATTGGAATTTTGAGTTTGTTTGTGAGGTGGTTTTTTGATTGGAGAATGATGAGGTGGTTTTCCAATTGGATTTTTGCCATCAATGACAAAGGGGGACATTATTACAAAAATTGTCATTGATGTCAAATGCAGATATAGAAATGAGAATCTGTTATTAATGTCAAATGCGGATATAGAAATGAGAATTTGTCATTGATGTTTAGGTACATAATCAGAAAATATAATAAGATGAAGTTAAATGAAATCTGTAGAAACCCTAGTCTAATTGGGTTGATGGAGGACAAACACGTACATAGTGGTGAATGATAACAGAATAAACATTAGATTTACAACAAAAATAATGTTGTATTTACCTTCGATATGTTTTCGTTGTATCTTAGAAGATGATGGAATGATGACTGCAAACGTATTTGTTTATGCAAATTGTTTGATTTGATTTATAGAGCATATATTTGTGCATTGTAGTATGGAGACAAGTTTTTTGTTTCAATATTATATTCAAATCAAATTGATCATGTATTGGATAGTGATAAAGTTGATTTGATTCAACTCCATATGTATTGAGTTGTTAGAAGATTTGGTTGGATCAGTTTGGTTACGGTTAGAAGACTTGGTTGTAGCTGCTAACCAACTATGCATTTGTAACTATAGACAGTTTTCTCAACAGTTATTAACTGTCTTGTAAACTGCCCACCTGATGGGAAATAAGATAAATTTGTTTTGAAGGATGCTAAGGCTCGATGAAGGGCAGATAAATGAGTGTGTGTGTGTGTCATATCAAGTTCTGATGCAAAGCAAGTTGTGGTCATGAGATTGCAGGTGTAAAGAATTTTGAAACTTGTTGTGTACAGTCCACTCATATTGTAAGATCGGAGAGTAGTTTTGAGTGATATTGTAAAATCAGAAAATGTCATTGTAAAATCTGAAAGTAGTTTATTCTATCTGATTTCTTAACAGTCATCAGTTTGAGAGAACTGTATTGTATTACCTCTACAAGTTAAAGAAGTCTGAAGAAGCAAAGAGTTTTGCAAAAGAAGTTTGTAACATCCAGAAGGTTGGTGCCTCAAGGATGTTGGGTTGGTGCTCTCTGTAAGAACCCCTGCTAATTATGACCTGAATTTTCAGTTTTGGCTGTTTGACATTTCGTCAAATAGTTGGCATGCTAACTATCTGAAATCTGATTTATGAGTTTTGAATTTGTGTTTGATATCTGTTTTCAATGCGAAGTCATAGATAAACATATATAAATGATAAACAATAACATGGGGAACAAATGATAAAGGAACACACCATAAATTTATGATTTCTCCTTGAATAACAATGAAAAATACAATAATATGAGATCTGATATGGGTTTACTACAACAGTGAACAAGTTCCTTCAAATATGAGGGTTATAATTAATCAAAATGATTACACACATACCCGGATGCATAAATAGAAGCCCATTACCAAGTGGAAAACATGGCTGCCTTAAATGGTGACCAGATATGAAGTGGCATACTGGTATATGCAACAAATAACTCATGAAGTTCTGATATATAAATCTGACCTCCAAACCGTAGCTGAATAATGCCAAATACTACCAAAATATGCCAAATCCTTCTGTTAGCACCGTTAAAATCTTGATGAAAATATGCTCTAAATGATAAAACCCTGCTAAGTCTTGCTGTCTCCTTAGGCCCTACTTCCAAAATTTTAGCCGTTGGTGGAAAAACCCTAAGTTTCTGGCTCACGTTATAAAACGAAGTTACCTTTTTGGGTCACTTAAAATCTTTTTAGCCCATGTGTCTTATTTGTCATGTCGAGTGGGGCCGTCCCTTTTAATTTTTCCTAGGTCTTGGCCAGGGATGAATTATTTTTGCTTTATTTCCCTAAGTATCAATGGCCCCAATATACTTTGTCTTTTCCATCTCTCGTGCTAGTCTATCTCAATTCAACGGTTGTCGCTTTGCCTTAAAGCGCAAGATGAAGTTCTTTACTGATCAAGGCATTGCGCCTGTTCGCCACGTGTCTTGTCAAAACTGAATATTCTTTCAGATTTGGCGACTTGGCGAGGATCTTTATCTCTTAATCTTCGAAAGAAAGAAATATGCTCTTATGGATTGGGAGATTACGCACAGGCCGCCGATCTTGTTTTGATCGTGTGCTTGGCGCTAGGTCTCCAGATTAAAGTCAAAGTCTTCTTTTCTTTCAGCGATTCAGCGAGGGCCGTTGATCGGGTTTTATTCTTGTCTTGATCGTGTGGTCTACGCCAAATCTCCAATGGAACCCAAGGTTGAGCCAAGTCGAGTCAAGTTTATTACGAGATTAAGAGACAAGAAGGAAATGACGTGCTCAGAGTTAAAGGCTAGTTAAGGGTAAAGTTCAAGTGCGAGCTAGATCGGATAGCTGGCGCATTTCCTCAAGCACAAAGATGAAGGTAGTTAACCATTGAGGCATCGCGCCTATGTGACAAGTGGCAGTTTGTGACGTCATGGTCCCGGGTTTTCAAAGGGCGATTAAAACGACAACAAGTTTGAGTGGATCCTGTGGTCAGCGCTTTTCCTCAATGATCATCAGATAGTGTTCGAGGCATTGCTCCTGCGTGACACGTGGATTAGTGATGGTACCCGGCCAGAAGTAAAGAAAGGTAAAACGCTGTAAGTTTGAAAAGATCTAACGGTCGACACGAAGCTTTAAAGCAGAGATGCGAAGAGATTAGTGTTCAAGGCATCGTGCCCGTGTGCCACGTGTCATTCCCAATTAAGTGGGACCTGCAGTTTCAAGGCTGAGGGTAAAGTAAAAGTCGGATAGGTTTGAAAGGATCTGACGGTGGGTGTGAAGCCTTGGAAAAGTTGCGCGAGATCTAGTCTTCGAGCCTTTGCGCCCATGTGACACCTGGCAGGATCTGATCTGAGTGCCCGGGTAATTAAAGGAAGATCGACGGCTCGCTTTTAAAGTTGATAAAGGTTCAAATCTCGGCCATCGATGCTTTGTTCCGCGCCACCTGTAGCCATTGCAAATCAGATATTTGAATTTCAAATTTGTTTCTCAGGGTTTTTTGACTATGGCGCTGCTTTCTGGGTTGCAGAGGCATTAATGTGTGCAGTCTGATCTTTTGGGTCTATTTATTGAGGTCGTAGGTGCCTGATTGATCGATTTGCTGATATTTTGGAGCTTCATTAATGTTTCTTGGTGGCACTCCAGGGTTTGATACGATTTTGTAGTTTTTTATACTTTCTTGGCTCTTTGTCTAATCTGGCTTAGTGATGGTATGTTTCCCGAGTCCTAGTAGTTGTGTTTTAGGGTTTCCTTGTGCCCTAAGGTGGTCCAGACTCGTGGTTTCATTGGGGGTATATCTAGGGTTTTTTGTATTGTTGTAAGGGATGGGAATTTTATGCCACAACAAGGTTTGTAAGCTCTGCATGTTAAACTAAGACTATCAGTGGTTTTTTGGCTCTGATTTTTCATGCTTAGATGTTTTATCATTGAGATTTGTCTGTATCTCCTTGCATTTTGTGAATTCATATTGAATTGTAACGTCTTCATTTTGGTTTCTTGTGCTCATTTGGGTTTCTTGTTAAGGACTTTCAATCCATCACTCTGTAAGGCAGAGGGTCTAATTGCTTTAGGGTTTCTTTCAGAGAGAATTAAACATCCTTAAACAATTTCAGTGAGTAAAGAATTGAAGTGAATCGAATAATTACATCTGCTTCTAGGAAGTATGAATTGAGTATGTAAGGCATAGTCAAGTTCAGTGATCATTTGCAAGATTTACATTTGATGTATGTTGTTGTTAAGAGTCTTTGCATTTAAAGTGACTCCATACCCACTGGATAGGGCACTGGTCTGATATGTTAGATTTGTGGTTCTCATCCATTTTTATAAAAATTGTTACCATTTACTTGTTTTATACTACATCCACCATTCTTGCCTGCTTATGGGGTTATTATAGTTTGAGGGCAGAAGATAGGTAGTGCCCACCTGAGTTTGTGGAGCTCAAAGTGTAGAAGGTTTTAGGGTCTTGTTGAACGTTATTTTTTCTCCTTGTTGAAATCAGTGCATGGGTTTATAGAGGAACATACCTGAGCCGCAGGTATACAAAGATCAACAAGAAAAAGAACTAACACCTTTAAAATTGCATCAATCACCAAAATGAGGTTTTGAAACCCTAGCTCTAGCAACATAAAATTATTTTAGTCCATAAAACTTTGTCAAAACACCAGGAAAATGATGCCAAATGAATGCTATAGCTGTGCCATGATCAAAATTGCAATTATCTTCAATTCCTGTCAAACCCTCCAAAGAGATTTCCAATTGAAACCTCCAGAAGTCTGATAATGAGCACAATGGTTAATTCTGGATGAGTCCACACCTAAGATGGATTTCGGTTTTCATCCAAACCACGGAGAAACTCCAAGGTATTTCGTCTTCAGATTTCCTGTATTGAAAGCCAAGCTCCCAAACTTCTTAGAGAGAAAAATCAAATAAACCAAGTATATCAAATGACTTCCTCAAATCTTCTTTTACAATCCTCTCATGAAGTTTCCGGAAACCCTATTTAAATTTCCCACTTTTAACATTTTAATATTTGACTTGCATATGGGAAATAATAATAAAATGACCCCCTCATATAATTTCTTCATTAATATAAAGTCACTTTAATATCCTTATACCTCCATGTGTTGGCACCCTATTTGGCATAATAATTAAATACTTTATGACATTAATATATTAAATGCACACTTGACCCCTTTTATCCCCTTTAATCATAAAGATATTTAATTTAATTAATTATATTAAATTAAATGCTAGATTAGACTTTAATTAATTAAATTAAATAATTAAACTCCATTAAATGCCAAATATCAAACCAGCAATTGGTCCTGCCAACTTTTTGGATATAACCATGGTGTCCTCTGACCATCCAAATGTCTTACAATAAATAGTAAGTATGAACCCAAACGTCCAAGTGATTTACTAAAAATTGTGTGTATAAATGCAGCTTGAAAGACCTCTGGAAGGCAAACCACAAATAAACTGATGCACTGAGATGGAGTATTGAAATAGACACCCAAAGGGTCAGTTGAATAACCGTAAATCGCCCTCAAAGGGCTCCCTAATCACCACAATAGCCTATGGGGACCACTTATAAGAGGCTAACCTCTGAAAATAACTGATGCTTAGAAAGGTGCAAAAATGGGGATATTACACTCTCAAGCAAGGAATTTGGTGATTCCTTAGGGTTGGTGCCTTTAAAGTGTTGTACACATTTTTATTCACGAGGCTGGATTAGGACAGTAGATCTTAGCCGCATTTCTCACCGTGGTTTTTCACCCATCCTAGGTTTTCCCCGTACTTCATGTGTTACTTCTTCTTTGTGTGGTTTAATTCTTTTCAACTCTGTTTTTAATCATATCAGTTTATCAAAGTTTTAAGGATCTGAAATTATATCTTCTGCTGATTCACCCCCCACCCTTCTCAGTGGAAGAATTGTGCTCTACACAAATTACTCAACGTAACATTTATTTTGAAACTGTTCAATGGCCTTTGGTTTTTGAGTCACTATTTTGTATGCTGATTGTGATTTTTGTCATGAATAAGATGCAGTATTTATGATCATTTCTTAAGTAGTGGACCTGCAGTTTTCTTCTTGTTGATGTTTGAATCAGATCAATGGTTTGCAACACTTTACCAGCAGATGTTGCACTCTGCTACTATTGTTCATTAGAATATTTCATCTTGTAAAACTAACATTACTGAATGTATTGAGTGATTGGTAGGGCTGACAAATATTACAACAAAAGCTTGTGAAGCCTGTGTAAGTTTCCTTAATACTTTCTCTCCTTTAGATTACTGGGAAACTTAGCTTGAAATTTACCTAAAGTGAAGGTCACGAGTGCATAATTTACCTGTAGATTTGCACTTGCAATCATTGATTCAAACTTAGCTCCATTCCAGATGTTTCATTTGTTGTATGGGAAAGTTTTTAATGTTTATTTAATATCAACCAAATGATTAAACTCAGAGTTAGGATGTGTGCTTCTTACTATTAACATCATAGTAAACTTAGAGATAGGATGTCAACACACATTCTGAGCTTATCCATTGTCTGTCTATCTATCTGTAGACATGTGAGCATGCATATGCACACACAGACTTACATGTGTAGGCATATGTATATATTATATATACCGTAAATCTGAGAATGCAATGATAGTGAATATGCATATCAGACTTAAAGGATCCTTCAAAAGCTATATGTATCAAATTGGTCAGGGGTAATCTCAAAACTTGGATTGAGGATATATTTTAGGGATTTCCTTGTCTTTCAAGCATCTGAGCTAAAAGCAAGTTCCAAGAGGAGTCTTAGGGGTATTTGACTACCTTGGTCTTTCTGATAAGGTAGTCATCTTTAGAAATACTGACTTTAAATGATGGATAATAAACTTTGATGGTTAGATTTGGTTCAGGCTATATTTTCAGTTAGAAAATGTGCTGGTTCTGTAATCGATTTTAGATGTTTTGGTACTGCTTGAAATTTTTGGTTGTACTCCCATGAGAGGGCATACTTATAGTTACCTTCTTATCCAATCTAGGATACTTGTTTGAATGCAAGACTCTAGATTGTGGAGTGCAATGCCTTAATGCCTTTTCTGTACTCTTACTTAATGTAGAGTGCTATTTTAAATGTGTTTTGAATGTTTCTACTAAAATATGATAGCTTTGATGTAGATTTTTGAGGATTTTGATTTTTAGGAACAGAAGGTGTATGGCTGTCTAATAATGCTTTGGCCCATGAGTTATCTGCGAACCTTATACTTCTTCAAGAATCAAAACCTTGAAATTTTGAACACACAGAAAATCCTTATTTTATGATTCCCTTAGGAAAAACCCTTGAGGCAATGATGTATATGTATCGATTTGATTTCCCAGAGATGGTTGCAATAGGTGCAAGTTAGATAGTCAGATATTTTTCATTGTGATCTTTTTTTATGCTCCATATTGTGTCACAAAAAGAATATACTGAGTGGACTTAGCACATGACTATGCAGGTGCTGTCATGGTAACCAGCTTACTCTTTAAAATGTGCGTGTGCCAAACAGGAACTTGAAGTTGAAAAAGTCAGCTTCCTTTAGAGAAGACTCAACCAAAGAGAAAGCAAGGAAGCGTGCAAAGGTTGCGTTTAAGTCTCAATGCGAGTTGAGTGATTCAGAGGATGAAGAAAGGATATACAAGAGAAAAAAGAATGAAAGGGAGAAAAGACAAAGGAACAAGCATAGAAAGCAAAAAAAAAGTGAAATAAAGCATCAAACAGAGGCATGCAATGCAGGGGTGCTTAATGAGAATGCACTTATTACTGGAAAGACAAATGACGAAAATACTGCTTTTCAGGTGCCAGGAATTATTATTTTTTAAGGATATATTTGCACTGGATAAATATCTGTAGATTGCCCTTATGTTGATAAACAGATTAGTAGAACTTTTTATATTTTTCATCTGCATTTATTGAATTTTGTATTTAGAAGACAAAACAAAGAATCTTCTATCAATAACATGTGTAAGTGCAAGATATGCAATTGCTTTTGACATTCCATCTGAAGTTTATATGACATACTATATTGGTATGTGCAAAGCACATTATCTTCAAATTTTTGATTTGTTTTGAATAGGTTCTGGCTGATGCAAAGGAGCAACAGAAGGCCATTATAAAGCGCAATGCTGAATTAGCAAAGGTACCTAATTGAACTCTTGATTGATTTTCTTGTATACATTTAAAATTTCGTCAACTCATGTTGGTTGTAGCTCCTTTCATGAATGAGACATTTTGTCTTCTCAGTTATTCTTGTTTTTAATTACAAAAGTTAATCCTATTTATCATATTATGCCTCAAGTAAGAGAAGGTCAATGATTGATATGTGATTTGAAACTGGAGAAATCTTTTAAAAGAGAACTGCATCGATTTTCTGCACCTGACAGGCAAGGCTAGCAAGTGGAGAACTTCAAAGGGCAAGGAATGAACAAATGAAAATGCAGGATCTCTATGGTTTTGTTGACTGGAGGTTTGTTCTTACTTTTCTGCTTTTAATACACACCATGTTAGGAAGGTCAATATATTTTAATAATTATTTCTATTCTAGAATTTGCATAAGAAAAATTAGAATTTCTGTTTATAACTTTTTTCTAGTAGTCAGAGAAGTCGGACTACATAAACTTAGGAATTTATAATTTTAAACTGAGTTAGCACTGATGTTATTACCAATGTCAGAAAGTCTAAAATGAATCAGCTATAATGGTGTCTGCAGTACCTATTAGTAAATAATAAAATAAATAATGAAAGCAATGTATGATTTAATTGTTAGAAAACAAGATTAGTCCTAGTATGCAATTAGCCGCCATATACTAGATTTGCCTTTGTCTCTTTCAATAAGATGACTTTTGCTTCCATACTTTGCTAGTCTTGCCAGCATTGGTTTAGTTTCCTATCAACCTATTTTGTTCGCTTGTAGAGGTTGCAGCATTCTCTTGTTTCCTTGTGGCCTTTGCCCCACTCTCCTTGCCATATTTCAGAATTACATCTCTCCCTGTATCATTATAATCAGGGTCTGATTTCTCCTAATTTCTTTGCCTTTTTCACACCATCTGATTGACCCCTAAAAATCTAACACAATGAATGGTCTGATATTGTCAAAATTTGGCATCCAGACCATCAATTTGGTAGAGGCACATGCCCTCTACATGGGACTTAAATAATTAAAAATCTTGAACCATCACTGACTATAATTGAGGATGACTCTGAAATAGTCATTATTTTATTCTTTCCATGTACATCTAAAGGTAGAAGAGACCTAGAATACACTCTCCAAAGTAGGGTCAAACTGGAAATTGGTTGCTGTTTTACCTTTTAAGTCAAATAGTGGACTTAATGACAATACTTGCTGCAATACAAATCCTTCGACAAAAATGATCAGACAACCAGGTTGCAAGATCAATCATCAATGCGCCTCTTCAACAAGTTAACTGTACTATAATACTCTTCAAATTGGATCATACCTATTGTTCACAAATATATAACCAAAGGTAGACTTAAGAGCAGAGGCACTCAACAACAAAGCATCAATGGTAACACCACTCATAAGGGCAAATAAACTTTTAGAATTAAATAAAGTTGCACTCTATAGTTATAAAAAGAAAATTTATGCCCCTAACACTCCCCTCCTTGCCATTTCCTCTCACCTCTACCCTTCACCCAAACATGTGAACTCTATCCTGTAAACATCCTAAGCCCTTCACTGTTACTCAAAGTCCCCATCCTGCATCCCCCAACTCACTGATTCCTTGCCATAGCGCTTGACACCCATCCACCCCACACCCTAACATGTCAACCTTACCACCTCCCAATCCTCATTTTGAACTATATACCTCCCTTATCTTTACACATTTCCCACTCTACACTTCTATTCCATGTTCCTTGGCGGTTCATTCTTCCTTGTCTCCCTTTTGTCCACGAGTCTATTTACTCTGCCCAACAGGTACCTAAGGACAAAGGGCTGCCAGGATGATGCCAAGTAGAGCTGTATGTTTTTTAAAAAAATCTCCCATGTCACATGCATCTCCATCACTGTTTCTGGATTAGGATATAAACATTAATATACCTTTCACAGTTTGCTGAACTCTTTTTTGTAATCACTAATATTCTAATCATAACTTTTGTATCTGCTATTTCACTGCTTTAGAATATACAGTATGTAATGCATTGTTATCATATGTACTAACTGATCCTTCTCTTTTGTTGTCTCTCCTACTTGTGTAAACAGCATTCATCTTCTGAACCTTATGGTTAGGCCCTGGGTTAAGAGTTTTTTAAACTCCATCTCCGTTATTAATAAGTTCTTTTGAACTGTTTTGAAGCAAAAAAAATGCTTACCAAGTAAAACTAGTTTTCCAAGTTGCAAAATGAACAAATGATAAAAGATAAGTAGGAGATATTTTCCACAGCAAGTCAAATTGTGCTATTGCTATCAGGATTCAACTGTGTAGTTTTTTGAGTCAAACTCATTGACCCATGTTTCATGAGTAGTGGTTCACACGAACCCATCTCTCATGATGTAATGTCCCCATTTTTCGTGAGCATCAACTTTTAGAGGATTAGCGTATTTCCTGACCCTCATAGGCTAATGGAGTTGTTCAGAGGGTCCAGTTGGTAGAGCCAGAGACTGATTCCCACACCAGTGGTCAGGGATGTTCAGGATTGCTCTTCGTTTGAGTCAGATTGACACACTTACTATTTATAGTAAGTGTCTATTTCAGGAAAGTCAGGGTTTCTATCTTTAGCAGGGCGCTTGAACAGCTTGGTGGCAGTGTTGAGATTCAGTATCATTGATTGGAACAGTTATTTAGAGAGTTACTATTTATAGTAAGTCATTGTTGAGGGGTTGCTATATTTGGCAGGGGCTCCCAGACTCATGGTATGCACAATGATTGATTCATTCGTCAGTTGGCTCAATTTGAGGGACTTACTATTTATAGTAAGTCAATTACCCATGTTGCTATTTTTGGCAGTGCACCTGGACTTGGTATTAGCTGAGTTCATCAATTGATTAAGTGGAATAAGTTATTGGCTCAAGTTTGAGGTATTAATTATTAATAATTAATTATTAAAAGTTATATTATAAAGTTATTTAATGAGGGGCCAAGTGACTTTAAAAGTGCATTAAACGATTATAATATTAAAGGGTGCCAATTATTTAATATTTTTCTAAGTCAACGTGAGCACATGAAAAAGTAAATACCATTTAATGATTTAAAACAAAAATCAAGTAGTATCTCATGTGAGGGACATTTATTGATTATAAAGTCAAGTTATTAAAAGGTGCATTTAAGTTGGAATGAGCGCCCACTTTATGAGATATATTATTAAGTGATCAAACAAATGTCAGTAATGATATTAATGAGCATTTATTATGACTTTGGTTTGGGCACCCTCTTTGGAGATTTATTATAAAGTTTTATCAAAACCCTAAAAGTGGATTTCAAAAGGGAATGAAAGGCATTTAAGAGTGGAGATGATATAAAGGGTTTCAAAAAGCAAATCAAACTCATTATGAGATGATTATTTGACTTTGCTTGATTGTTCTTGGTGTTTGTGCAATTGAAACAAGGGTTTCAGCTATACCAGGGCATTGGAGATTGTCCAATCTTCATTGTTTAGCAGTTTTGAGGTTGTGAGAGAACAACCAAATTATTGCTTAAGGAAAGGCTTCATTCAAAGGTCTTCATTGTGCAGATTTGTGAAAGAAATATCAAGGGTTCGTGCACATATTTGATGCTCATTTGTTGTTGACCTGTGGGTTATCATTGGCAGCCATTGTTGATCAGATTTCAAGCTTTAATCTTGCTGCTACAGTACCCGTGAATAGTGACACTACAGCACCCATGAAGAGTGACGCTACAGTAACCGGGAATAGTAATTGCTACAGTACCTTCCTCTTGGCAAGAGTTCCAGGGAATGCTTATTTGCAGATCAGAAGTTTGAAGATGACTGTTGAAGAATATTTGATCATAGGCTATGTTCCATTCTTCGGATTCGCCTAGTGTCCATGATAAGGGTTTACCATTGTCGCACTGATCTCCAGAATTGCTGATTCTGATTCTTTCATATCAGATTTACCAGTATTGGATTTCAGTCATCCGGGTATGAAGATTAAAGAATATTCAGTCTTTGTTTGTAGAGCTGGAGAAAATATATTGAAATATTATATGTTATTGTGATCTAAAACAAAGTGTATCAGACCTGATTGCATTGTTATCAGACCTGATATAGTGGCATAAAATTTCATTTGAAGGTTTGAATGTTCGTTATTTGTTTATGCAAGTTATCGGTTATCATTTCTATGCATTGGTATATGTTTTTGTAATTGCAAAACCATTCAAATACAAGCGAAACAAACACATACATTCAGAAATCAGAATTTAAAGATTGCTTGCCAACCATTTGATGAAATGTCAAAAGGGCAAAATTGAGTCTTCAGGGGTAGAACCAATGGGGTTCCTACACATGAGAATGAATGGAACACTTAGCACTCATTGCATCTAGGTGATGCTCACAGAGGCGAAGAACCGAGACTCGAGCTGGAGTAGTATTGGGATAGGTGACCTCCCGGGAAGTCTTGGTGCTTCACCTCTGTGAGCATCACCTAGATGCAATGAGTGCTAAGTGTTCCATTCATTCTCATGAGAGATGGGTTTGTGTGAACCACTAGTCATGAAATATGGGTCAATGAGTTTGACTCAAAAAACTACATAGTTGAATCTTGATAGCAGTAAGCAGAGTGGGTTTAACCATGGAGGAAACTTCGTAGTTAAGTGCGCTCGAGCTGTAGTAGTACTAGGATGGGTGACCTCCCGGGAAGTCCCGGTGCTTCACCTTTGTGAGCATCACCTAGATGCAATGAGTGCTAAGTGTTCCATTCATTCTCACGAGAGATGGGTTCCTGTGAACCACTACTCGTGAAACATGGGTCAATGAGTTTGACTCAAAAAACTACACAGTTGAATCCTGATAGCAATATCACAAAATGAAAAAAAGGTTTAGAAAATATCAACGTGGGAAGCTTTCCACAGTAGTCTCTGTAATACTACTACTAAGTCCTGGGCCAACTGCATCATTCATGATTTTCGTGTATATGAACATTGAAGGGTGATCTACTGATCTCCTCACCTTTTTAACAAACTCGTATGTACTGTCTGAACATTTTTGTTCTCGTTTTTTAGATTTTCTTGGGTGTTTTAATACTCTCTTTATTTCTGTTATTCAAACAGTCTAATGTATCTTTCCGTAATGTAGGCTCTATCTGTAGGGTTTGTTAGTTGTAATAGCCAATTTGAGTCAGGAATATAACACCACTTATTGTAGTCTGCACTTGTTCCATGGTTGCAAGGATTTGAGTGTATACTGGGAACAGTTTCAGACAATGCTGAGAGGAGTTATGGTCCTGACTAAGTTGGCTAGTATGATTGGAAAACAGCTACAACTAAAGTCTAAATCATAGAAAGATACATTAGATGACTTGAATAACATTAATATTCATGTCTAAACTTTGTTTTGCTGTAAGGGGAGTCAAAGGCACCTACATTCAAGGCCATGTAACACAAGTTAACTAATTTGGTGGGAATGTGTCACTATTTTACTTTTGTTATTTTTTCTGTTAGAATGTATACATTGGCTTTTCCATTCGTACCGAGGGTATATTTTAAAAAAGGGGCTTATTATCTCCATTTACAATACAAATGCTACTTGTGGATATTGTATAAAAAGGGGGCATATTATCTCGATATAAAATACAGATGCTAGGTGTGGATATTGTATGCTAGTTCTTGTTGGCTGATAGCAACGCGTTTCCTTAATTGTCTCACTTGAATTTTGTTGATTTCTCCTCTTTTCAACTCTTTTGCTTGTGGAATTTGCTTCTAGGATTCTTTTCTTGGATGAATATAGGAATGTATGGTTTTATATATCTTTCCATTTAGGCAAGTACTTTATGAATCTAATTTCAAATTCATCTCTCTCTAAACTACTTTCCTCTATGCAGGGCAAAGAAGAAGCTCCGAAAAGAAAAACGAGTAAGTGATCCTTTATTTCTGATTTGATACATTAAGACACTTAGGGAGCATTTTGCCAACTGCTGTGGAATGTTTGTCTGCACACAGTAGAGGTTTCAATAAAAATAAGGCATAGTCTGCTCATTCTAGATTGTAAACTAGCATGTGAACTCATAGCTCAGTTTTGGGGAGGTTGTGTTGTCACTTGTACTCATTTGAATTATTCAAGCAAAGATGATCATGAATATATTTGTTAGTAAATCTATAATATTCCTAGTGATTTCTAAAATTTGAACACAAATAGTGTTTTGCACAGTGAATTGATGTCAAACATGAACTTTGTTGCATTAATGGATGAACATATGGAGTCGATGACATTTTGTTCTTTGCAGATCTTGGAACGAACCGTAGCCACGGGGAAGAAGCTAGCAAGTTTGGATGAGCGTGAGACTGCTCGAATGGATGCTTTCCGTATCGCAGTGAGTTTTTGAACTTGATTTCCTCTCTTCATTGTTTTTGTTTTCTTGTATTTCCATTTTATCATTTCATACTTTATGTAACCTACTCAGTTGCAACTGTGGAACTAAAAGTAATATCAGAAGTCTATTGTGAGTGGTAAGTGGATTTTCAGAGCACATCTTTGGAAATCGTATAAGTAGGAAGAACATTAATTTCTAGTCTTGTTGAAGCAGATGTTCCGAGATTCATTATCTTCATTGAAAAAATCCTGTGATATTAACTTTCCATTTACTTGTACACTGTATATTCTCAAATTGATTATTACTCTGTTTTTACACCCTAACAGGTTGACTTTTTTTTCTTTAAGTTATCTGGGATTCTGGAGTATTCGATCTGGTGGTTATCAAATTTGATGAAGATTTAAAGAAATTGCATGCCCCGTTGAATTTGTTTAATGCTTATTAGTGATTAGCTTCTCTGCAGCCCTGGAATTAGATCCAACTTGTTGGAGAATCAGAATCTGGTCCATGGATGTACGTGGGTGATTCGGACAGTTTGGTCCTTATGTTTGATCAGTCAACTTAAAAACCTAACCCTAAACCCTAAATTGAACCTTAAAGCATTTTAAAACACAAAAGTAATCATATTTACCTGATTTTGAAAGCTAAACACAAATCAATTATACTTCCCTCACTTTCGTTCTTACTTGTCATTGCATGTTTAGAACTGAAGACTAACGATTGAAGGTTCCAAAGAGGTTGGATAGCTATACCTACATGTGAAAGAACCCAATTTGTGTCAAGGAGATTACGGAGAAAGATTCTTGTGTTGGACACTATTTTTTCCGATTATTTCTTCTATGAGAAAATTCCCTTGTTTTATTTTTTATTTTTCAATGTTAAATGAGTTAGGATGTGTTTTTTTTTGCTTTTATTTGTTTGGAATGTGTTCTTTTCCAAACTTGTTGCCATGAGGATTACAATGGCAACCCATTCTAGCTTTGTAGGTTAATCTTACTTCAAAACATTCCCAAATTCACCCATGTGGAAGTATGTTGACATGATAGAGTGGTTTCCAAATGATGGGGATGTATGTTTGGATTTGCAATGAGTGAGCTGTGAAATATACAAGCTCAAACAATTTGGTGAAAGCCCATTTGTATGATGCTTAGGCAAGAACGAATCACCTATGCCAACATCTAAAGGAAGCACCTATACCAACATCTAGAGTGTTATACTATATTCCTGAGAGAAGTGGCTAGCAGAAGTAGTTGCCCTTAGATTAGGTCATCCTTTGGAAAAGAGAGGATTGGAGAGGATCTCAATCAAGGAAGCTACTTCTTTTCCCATTTCTTATCATTCTTGATTGTGGTAGAGAGCCTCCCATTTTTGGCCACGAATGAAGAAGACCCCACTACACATTAGATAATGAATATCACTGGAAAAGACCTATGCTACTAGGTTCGTCCCATTTGGGTGTTGTTGCAGGGTTGAACAAGTTCTGACTATTTCATGGATGGGATGGGCAGGGAAGGCAGCAACAATCTTTTATCCTGCCTTGGCTGAATTTGGGTTGTGCCCAATTGTACTTGGGAGAACCCATTGGCAAGTTTATTAGAAAGTGCAAAATGTGAAAATATGAGATTCTTCACAAGAAGACACATGCCACATGGTGATTTTGTACAACATGCAAGTAAATTAGAAGCTTCAAATCTGCAGAAAGAAAAAAGCATCATGGTTAATCCTTCCATCACTGGCAATGAAGCAACAATGGCATAGGGGTGGAGTTGTTTGGAGGTTAATAACACAAGAAATACTATTGTTTTGAGTTTTAGGAATATGTGGTTAATTAGCGGTAGATTTTCTATCCTATTGGCTTTTGCATGTTTCTTAGCCACATAAAATATGACATCTTGTAAATTGTGATCTCAACATGGATAGATGCTCATGGTTGTTAGTATCTTCTCCCTAAGTTTGTAAGCATTTTGCCTGCTAGATTGAATGTAAAAGTAAAATTGTTCTTTATTTGCACAATGCAAAATATTGAATTGTTCAATCTTTGAATAGTAGGAGTATTGTTCTAAAGTATATAGGCTGTATATATCAAACTGACATGCACTGTAAATGTTTTGAGGGACTCAGTTATGCTGAAGATTAGGTCCTGGTACTGGTACGGTTCGGGTACGGGTACATGTACAACTTGGGTACTTCCTGGGTGCTTGGGTTTGTTGTGGGTCCTCCTCTTAAGGACCCACAGTGAACCCGGGCACTTAGGAAGTACCCAAGGTACCCAAGCAAATATACCAAAATATGTGGATGCATATGAAATAAAATATGCATTAATTTTAAATTCTCATCAAATCTCTGTATGAATATACCAAGCAAATCTTTGTATTAATCCTTTAAATATTTAGAAGCAAAATATGAAGTACCTAAGACTGTGTATGATGCTTCTGATGAAGAAAACATGAATTTGATATATGAGGTATTTTATTTTTATTTTTATTGGCAATTATGGATTTATGAGTATCACTCTTTTTATATTTATAACTTTGATGTTTGAACACACACACTAATGAATGTGTGTGTGTGTATCGGACTTCGTAGGCTGACAGATAATTGCGGCCACCGTTGAATATCAGTTTGGTATGATGGTCTTGATTAGAAATTAGATTATTTATTTTCAATTATGATAATGTCTGAAGATTACTAGAATTAAGGCAGATATAGAGCCTATAACATAAATAGTATAACTATCTTTTTTTTTGATCGGTAAGATATATTTTCATTAATCAGATAAAAGTTTACATTTCAAATATGCCAAAGTTTAGTAGTGACCATCCAGACTAAAAATATCACTGTCCAAAAACCACCCCTTCCCCCAAAAACCAACACCCTATTCTCCAAATACCATGCCATTAAACAAAAAACAAAATGGCATAAAGTTACAGACTATCCGTCATGTGGACACAACAAATCGACTACCCATACGCTACCAGAGCTATCCACCAAAACACCAAACCCTACCACCCATTACAGACTAGACAATTACTAGACAAAAAGGAAAACCCATTCAAAGTTTAAAATATATACAAAGAACAACATTTTTTTCCTTGCCTCGCCCACTAGGCCATTAAACAAATAATCTTCGGGATTGTTTTTGACCTTTTTGCTGCTGATCATGTCCTTCATTGTGTCCTTCGCCTGCTCCAACTCTCTGGTATCCAAAAATTCTTTCAATGACTCCCTCCCTATTTGAGCTAACTCACGATGAGCGTCCCTGTTGCTGAAAACGCCCCAAACCAAGAACGGTTGCAGAGAGGGCCTTGTATTACGAACCATTCGACAGTCACCATTGTGCACATGGAGTCTGTTAATGAATTGTAGCTTCGATCGGATTATTCCTATCAATGAAATCAAATGCATGAGCATTTGATCTCTATCCTTCTTATGTATTCTACTATGATTATTGATTATCATAATACATGATTAATAAATAGTATGATTACAATTATGTATATATATATATACATAATTGTAATTGAGATTGATATAACTATCATTAATCATGTTGTTAATACCATTAATGTTAATTATGCTGTTAATACAAATTACATTGTTGATATTGATTTATACATTCATCGATAATGAGTATCGATATAATCAATGCTGGTATCGATACCATACTATGCTATCAAACATAGCACATTATGATACCGATACATTATCTTAATATAACATTAATATCAACCGGTTCAATAATGAGTATCGAACATGCTATATATTACCAAATGAATCGATATTAGTATCGATGTTATTAACATGCAAACTAACGTGTATTAACTTGAGTTTGGGATCGATGAGGACATGCCTCCATAGAGACATGTCCCTACATAGACATGTCTCCTCCCATTAGTATATAACTTCGGTCCATATGACTTGGGAAGTACCGGAATCAATAAGTGCCTAACAAGTCCCAACAATACTCATCGATATTTGTAATTATCAATTCAAGCATATATCGGCAGCAATATACATATAAACAGATATGATCTGTATTACATTCACTTCATATTAAATATATATTATCATTAATAATGATATTGAGAATTCTAAGGATTATATATATTCATATTTCATTAATATTAGTAATATATACATTCAAGAAAGAATTAT
The DNA here is from genome assembly GCA_018584345.1 of Thuja plicata. Taxonomy (NCBI): domain Eukaryota; kingdom Viridiplantae; phylum Streptophyta; class Pinopsida; order Cupressales; family Cupressaceae; genus Thuja; species Thuja plicata. The sequence continues at coordinate 1,549,795 of MU226684.1, forward strand.
AGAGATATTGTGATCAATATATATATATATATATATATATATATAGAAAAATTAAAATACTATAAACCTCTAAATCTGATCAAAACTTTAACATGGTATTAGGGCCAGGTTAAGGAAGATCCTATGGAAAAATTAAAATACTATAAACCTCTAAATCTGATCAAAACTTTAACATGGTATCAGGGCCAGGTTAAGGAAGATCCGATCAGATTAATAAAAGAGGCAATCTAACCACCATTAAATTTCTCTAAAATTTGTATTAAAGCAAAAATGGTGAACGATGTTAGATTTGAGGACCGACTTGAAGGAGCTGCAAATTTCGTTTCTTGGAAGTTCAGAATAATAATGGCACTAAGAGAATGTGAATTGAACACATTTGTGGAGAAGGCAATACCTATACCTGATAAAGATGATGAGAAACTTCTATGGACGAAGAACATCTTGACAACATAGAGGAGAATTCAGATGAAGAAGTCACCATTGGAGATGATTCCAACTACCCTGTGAAAGGAATCGGAACCTGCACTATTCAACTAAAATCAGGAATCTCTCTTCAACTGACTGGTGTATTGTTTGTACTAGATATCAAGCGCAATCTGGTTTCCATTTCAGCCCTTGAAGACAGGATACCGAATCACCTTCATGGATGGTAAAGTTCTAGCATGGCCTAAGAAATCAAATATAAAGAAGGCTCACACCATAGGAATTCGACATGGATGCCTATACAAACTTTGCACTTCTCCTTCCCAAGCCCTAATTCATGAATCTTCTACTACAAGTGAGATATGTCATAGAAGGTTAGGGCATCTTCACTTCCGTACATTACCTTCTATAGAGAAAATTGTAACAAGATTACCTAAACTAAAACAAGATCATGAAGGAATGTGCAAAGAATGTGCTCTAGGAAAGAACACAAAGGGCACCTTTCATAGCAGTGAAAGTAAATCTAAAAATGTACTAGAACTCATTCATACAGATTTATGTGGACCTATGACAGTAACCTGTTTAGGAGGATTTTTGTACTATGTTACTTTTGTAGATGACTACTATAGGAAAACAAGGATATACTTTTTAAAATGTAAAGAGTCTAATGAAGTCCTAATGAGATTTAAGAAATTCAAGGCTCTAGTAGAAAATATGTTAGGCAAAAGAATCAAAACCCTAAGGTCAGATAATGGGGGGGAATACATTTATGATAACTTTAAAGACATTAATAAAATAGATGACGAGTCTCCTCAAAATATGGAAGAGGATCATGCTTTTGAGATTCAGAGGGAGACACATGCACCTATAGAAGACAATAACGTCAATGAACCTATGAATTTTGCTATCGAGCCTAGAGACCCTATTGTGGGTCATAAAAGACCTCTACGGGCAAGGAAAATGATTCAAGAGGCAGAAAATTATGCAACTCCAAAAGGAACTTTCAGGGAATGCAAGAGACCAAATAGATACTCCAACTATGTTGCTCTTATGAGTGAAATCATCAAGTCAGAACCTTCTAGTGTTGAGGAAGCATTCCAACATCAAGTTTGGAAAGATGCATGACAAAAGAATACCAATCTATACTCAAGAATGATGTCTGGGATATCGTACATAGACCAAAAGACAAATCAGTTGTCTCATCTAAATGGCTCTTCAAAATCAAACATGCTACAGATGGGAGCATTGAAAAATATAAAGCAAGGTTTGTTGCTAGAGGTTTCTCACAAAAGGAGGGAATTGATTATGAAGAAACATTTGCTCCAGTTACATGACAAAAGAATACCAATCTATACTCAAGAATGATGTCTGAGATATCATACATAGATTAAAAGACAAATCAGTCGTCTCATCTAATTGGCTCTTCAAAATCAAACATGCTGCAAATGGGAGCATTGAAAAATATAAAGCAAGGTTTGTTGCCAGAGGTTTCTCACAAAAGGAGGGAATTGATTATGAAGAAATATTTGCTCCAGTTGCTCGATACACCTCCGTCAGGGCCGTGGTTGCTATCGCCACATCAAAGGGATAGAAGATTCACCAAATGGATGTGAAGACTGTTTTTCTTAATGGCGTTATAGAAGAGGAAGTGTACCTAGAACAACCTGAGGGATTTGTGGTTCATGGTGATGTTTCTCATGTTTGCAAATTAAAGAAGGCTCTATTTGGTCTTAAACAAGCTCCTCGAGCCTGGTATGAGAGGATAGACAACTATCTTTCAAGATTAGGTTTCTCCAAGAATAATGCAGATCCGAACCTTTACTTCAAGGTAATAAATGGTGACATGTTGATTCTCATTCTTTATGTTGATGACTTATTGATTACAGGAGAAGACCATCTCATCACCAAGTGTAAACAAGATCTAGCATCTCAATTTGACATGAAGGACTTGGGTCTTCTACAATATTTTCTTGGTTTAGAAGTATGGTAGCTGACTGATGATATTATCCTAAATCAAGGAAAATAAACTATTGACATTTTGAAAAGGTTTGAAATGATGGACTGTAAGCCATGTCCACCCATGGAGACAAATTTACATAAGTTAAAATAAGCAACAACAAACTCAGAATTAGCAGATTCCACTCTCTACCGGCGGATGATTGGGTCCTTGATGTACTTGGTCAACACTAGACTAGATATTTGTTATGCAACAAATCCACTGAGTTAGTTCATGTGTGAACCAAGACAGTTACACTTAGTTGCAGCAAAACATATTACGAGATACCTGCGTGACACAATTGGATATGGTTTAAGATATAATAACGTAGAATTAAATCTGCATGGATATGCTGACTCAGATTGGGCTAGAAGTGTAGTTGATCGTAAAAGTACTTCGGGGTGTTGCTTCAACTTAGGATCAACCATGATTTCCTGGTTTAGCAAAAAGCAATCTTCAGTTGCACAAAGTTCCACCGAAGTCGAGTACATTGCAGCATCTATGGGAGCTCGAGAAGCCGTGTGGTTAAGAAAACTTCTTGTAGGATTGTTTGGACAATCCTTGGATCCCACGATCATTCACTGTGATAATCAGAGTTGTATAAAGCTTTAAGTGAATCTAGTGTTCCATGGTAGATCAATGCACATTGAAATCCCTTACCATTATGTTAGAGACATGGTGGAGAGAAATGTTATCCAGTTGAGATATATTAGTATAGAAGAACAATCAGTAGACATTCTTACCAAGCCTCTCTCCAAAACAAGGTGGAATGCTTTAGAGGTAAGCTTGGTATGGTAGAAATGTAATTTTATTTGAGATTGAGTCTCAACAAACTAAATTTATTGTACTAATATATTTTAAAAGATGTTTAATATGTAAACTCTTCTTGTCATGTGTGTGATTACACGACTTCATGGGCCCCTGTGAACATCTTGAAAGGTGACGATCTTTCAATGATGTACTCCTGTACTTCTGGCTATTGTTGTAAGGTGACGACTTTACAATAGTTAAACCTTACTATCATGATGGATATCAGGTGACTTGATATCCGCAGACATGTCATGATAGTTTATATCTCTTAAGTGATATTAACTGAGTGGTGTATAACCACAATGAGTTAAATGACTGAGATATTACATGGTGAATATTATGTGACATAATATCCGTGGAAATGCCATGAGCAGATATCCTTATGGTAGGCATCATGCAACTTGATGCTTGTGCACATACCATAATGGATATTGTGAGTATGGTGAATATCACGTGACTTGATATTCGTGGACATGCCATTACTCCTAATGACACCGTGAAGTGACATCATTTATGGTGGATATCATTAGACTTGATATTCGTGGATATGTCATAATTTTTTTTTGATATCACATTGAGGTGATATCCCTCCCACACAATACATGGATCTATTGTGTCTACATGAGGATAGTAATCATCCTCCCTAGCTAAGAGGGAGTGTTAATGAATTGTAGCTTCGATCGGATTATTCCTATTGATGAAATCAAATGCATAAGTGGCCTATCGACCTTGAGCATTTGATCTCTATCCTTCTTATGTATTCTGCTATGATTATTGATTATTATAATACATGATTAATAAATAGTATGATTACAATCATGTATATATATATATTTAATGTTGTATATTGTTAATATATATATATATTTAATGTTGTATATATATATATATATAATTGTAATTGAGATTGATATAACTATTATTAATCATGTTCATGATATTGATCATGCTGTTAATACCATTAATGTTAATTATGTTGTTAATACAAATTACATTGTTGATATTGATTTATACATTCATCGATAATGAGTATCGATATAATCAATGCTGGTATCGATACCATACTATGCTATCAAAGATAGCACATTATGATACCGATACATTACATTAATATCAACCAGATCGATAATGAGTATCGAACATGCTTTATATTACCAAATGAATCGATATTAGTATTGATGTTATTCACATGCAAACTAACGTGTATTAACTTGAGTATGGGATCGATGAGGACATGCCTCCGTAGAGACATGTCTCTACATGGACTATGTCCACGTAGGGACATGTCCCTACGTAGACATGTCTCCTCCCATTAGTATATAACTTCGGTCCATATGACTTGGGAGGTACCAAAATCAATAAGTGCCTAACAAGTCCCAACAATACTCATCGATATTTGTAATTATCAATTCAAGCATATATTGGCAACAATATGCATATATATAGATCTGATCTGTATTACATTCACTTCATAGTAAATATATATTATCATTAATATTGATAATGAGAATTCTAAGGATTATATATATATTCATATTTAATTCATATTAATATATATACATTCAAGAAAGAATTATAGAGATATTGTTATAATACTATAAACCTCTAAATTTGATGAAAACTTTAACAGAGTCCCACACTCGGCTCAGCCATAACCAAAATGACGGACAACCCGCCGCACCACTCCAACTTCACACACTCTTTCATGGATCGCTCCGCCTCTTCCTTCGAACCCAATTCTAACGCCGAGGAATGCAGATGCAATATCAATGTTGGAGTGATACTTGTGCTACGTAATCGTGAACTCTCCTAGAATTAAGTCCATAATCTGCCAAAAAATGGGCTTGTTTATCTTAAAAACACTCTTCAAAGTTTCTCCTTAATCTTTCCTTGAAAACACTGTTGTTGTTTGATGTAGACAAGTGTGAAATTCGTCTCCATGGCTCCTACTACACCTCCACCTTGCATTGCACAATCCACCAACTGAAATGTGTCCAAACTTTGCACTATGGGAAATATAACCTGTGGCTAGTACAAGCCAAGAGGCAACCCATCACATCTACTGATGACTATGATCATTGCCATTGTACACCAAATCCAATGCCTCTGCATTAATGCCACGATAGTCCACGTACAACCCATCACTCGCTATATCCATTAATGATACTCCCACCTTAGACTACGTGTCCGCAACACTGTTCCCTCCCCGTTTACCATGGGATATTTTAAAAATTTCAAATGTGCCAATAATTGAGGTGATCCTTTTAATATACTTATTCAAATACCAAACTCCACTTTCCCCTTTATCAATTGCATTAACAATTATCAGTGAATCCCCTTCCAGATGTAGTTGAGAGACATTTAGTTTTTTGGCCATCAACATTGCATTGAGGGAAGCCTGAACTTCCGCCTCGTGATTCGCCTCATCACAGAGACGTTTAGCACCAATCGCCAATAGTTTCCCTTTCTAGTCTCTAGCCACAAATCTAGTACCTAATGGACCCAGATTCCCTTTAGATGCTCTACCAAAATTCACTTTCGTCCACCCATGTTCAGGGTGCTCCCAACCCTCCTTCAAATCACACTGCTCTGTTTGTTTAACCCAACCCGATCCATTAACGGGCCATAGTATAACTATTCTTTATATATTATTGCAGAAATAACAAGATTTACATTGGTAATTCAAGTTTTTATAATTGATTACATAATTATTCATAATCCATTTGAAGTTAGTATATTCATAGCCTATTCGTTAATCACTCTCTATAGCCCCTTAAGAGGATAGGTTGGTTTATAGAGAGAGGCGGGTGTAAATCCTCACAAGATGGGTAAGTTCCAAGATGGGGAAAGGACATGTATCTCTAAAACCTTGAGGGAAAAGTCCCAAGATGGGCATGAGCATGTGTTCCAGGAACCTTGAGGGAGCCTGCTTGTAGATGGTCTCCAAGCGCCCTGTGACAAGTATTCCCTATCCTCCTTAGGGTTGATGTTTAGGAGAGAAGTAAGGATCAAAGCCTAAGTATGTTAACTGTCAAATGTATTATGAATCATTCATTGTTTCTTAATTTAATCTGATTTAAATGCATGCTAATCATTGGGAATTGGCAGCCTCCTTGTATGGAACAGCACAGAGATTAAGTAAATTGCCATTTCCAAGCACAATGTAAACCCTAGCTGGGAATTTTAGGCAAAATCAAGTAAAGTCCCAACAGGGGACATTACAAACGATGCATAATTTATTGCTGACATCTTCATACAGGCCATTCAAGAAATGGGGCCTAAATTGATGTAGAAGTCATAACAGATATGCAAAAAATTGCAATGTGGCTAGTTTGTTGGTTGAGGTATTATATTCAGTCACACATCTTTTGTCCACTTGTTCAACCCAATGCTACAAAATTCAGGCAGCAAAATTGGTTAGATAAAAAATGTGTATGCCAAGGTTGAAGAGATCCAATGCTTATCACCAATCACCAAATGTTGTAGGCCATACTAATATGATTCTCAAAGTTGGCGCTGCTTTAGGTAAGTAAAACAATACAAAATTGTCACTTTTAATTTTTTTATATAGCTTATCATTTTCAAATATTCTGGTCATAAGAGCATCAACATGAGACTAATACAAGCTCTTGCGAGCACAACCATGAGACAAATATCAGCTCCTTTCAAGAAAACACACTAGAAACCACCTATAAAAGACCAAGAGTCACAACTTAAAAATCCACTTATTTAGAAACCACCTCTACAGTGGAAGCCAATTATGGAAGACCAAGAGTCATAACTTAGAATTTCATATTTAATTTCCAATTCGGATTTAAACTTGAGTCCCCACATTGAAAACTCAATGCTTTAACCAATTAAGCTCAACCACTTGGACAATATAGTTTTTTTTTAAAATTATGTTTTCTTTTTAATCTATTTAAATTTTTTTTTTTTAATAGGTTGTTGAGATCTGATTTGCCTCCAACAGTTGTCTTGAGACTACTTGTGAAAGTGCATGGGGCACTTTCTAGCATAATCATCAGCTAAATTTGTCATTATGGAGGCAATGTAACATTGAGAAGTCAATGAACGCTAAGCATATAATCCTAGATGACACTTGGTGACACTTGGTGGAATTGTGTAGAATATCTTTTACTTTTATAGATCCCATCTTAAGTATGATCCATTTTATTGACTTGGATAAGCCAATCTTGGGAGAGATATATGATTGCATTGACTCAAATTCTCAATGATTAAGAAGAGAAGGCCATTATAAATAAGAAAGAACAAGATCTTGAAGAAATATTCTTTAAACAGGTGCAGATTCTTGTTGAGTGGTGGAACAAAATGACCACCCTATTATATTTTCTTGCCTCAACATTAACTCCACAATATTACAATATTGAGATCTGTTCTTTGCCCATGAATATGCACCATGCAGAGATGTTTAAGTTAGTGAAGGGTACAACAATTATGAATGAGTTTGTTGATTTTTAACAGTCCAATTGTCAAAACCTTTTTGGTCTTTGTGATAAGTATAGGAAGGATGCTCGCTGGGTACACTGGTATGTTGTGCCTCATTTTTTTTGGATGCAGTCCAAAATCAGAGTGCTTGTTGGAGGGTTCTCTGGTACAGTAGGAGCCTCCAACATTTTTTGTTTGCATCATTTGTGATATGAAAATACTAAGTTAGTGGGTTTTTCTATTTAGGCTTGGGTCCTAGTACTAGTACCGTTTGGGTTCTTCCTTGGTTCTGTGGGTCCTTCCGCGAAGGACCCAAAATGAACCCACGCACCCATGAAGTACCTGAGGGTGGTACCCAAGCAAATATACCAAAATATATGCCTATGTATGAAATAAAATATGCATTACTTTTAAATTCTCATCAAATCTCTATATGAATATACCAAGCAAATCGTGTATTAAGGCTTTAAATATGTAGAAGCAAAATTTGAAATACCCAAGACTGTATGATGCTTCTGATAAAGAAAATATGAATATTAATTGTCAATTTTAATTTTAATTTTCATTGTGTAATGACATTTTTGAAACTTGAGTATTTTCATTTTTGCAAATTATGAATATAATATATGAGGTATTTTATTTATAATTTTATTGACAAATTATGGATTTGAGTAACACACACACACATGGATATACAGACGAACCTCTAATTTTACAACTAATGCTTTGTTTTTTAAGCTCTCAAGTTTTGCCTTGAGTTTTAGTTGAATTCCATTTACACTTTTGCCATGCCATGTTGATGCATGTCTGTCCAATGACATGTATGGTTTTGGATATATATCTTGCAGCTTGAGCAGAACTCTGCACTTCTTTTTTAAGTATTACAAATTTAAATATCTCTGCAAAGATGTGAAGTTCTTATTATTATTTTTATGTGCAAATACTTGGGTATCTATGTTTTATGGGTTTGTATTGGCTGCTCCCCTTCCACACATTGGTGATTGAATAATATTTGAATAAGTGCTTTCTTTTTGTTTTTAATTTCAAGTTGATTTTTTGTTATTTCACAAACTCAGCCTGCAAGTTTCAGCAGTCTAATGAATCTGAACAGTTTTGGTTGGGTCTGTGAGTGAAGACTGCAGACTTGCCAAGTCTGACTGGATGTGGTTCTGCAAGTCCTTGCTGAGTCTCAAAACTACAGATAATCAAAGACTTATTTTAAACCCCTTTGGAAGTTGAAATTGGGCAACATGGAAGATGGAAAGGAATGGACTGGAAGATAGATCAAATGTGTTATTGTAAGAAAGCACACCATTCATTTTGAAATGCTTTTTTCCAAATTGACTGATTACTCAAGATAGCCTACACAAATGAACACAGACTCCCTGCAAATAACTGTTGGAATAGAAATTCTAAAATTGGCCTTTTAACTGCAAATCTTCTTATATTTGATGTTTTTTCCATCATGTTTTCATTGTAATTTTTAGTTCTTTATCAAATTGCAATACTATTGATTTTTATCTATCGACATATCTATTTCTTATTTTGGGTATGCCATGCATTCTTTCTTTGTGGATGCCTGTAATACTTTCCTTTGCATTGATTAAACGAAAGATTTTAAAATGCTTATAACTATTAGCACTTTGATCATTGGAATTTTCTTATTATTTGACAGACTTAAGCCATGTATTGTACTGTATCAAATATTCAATAAATTTTATTTATGAATATAATGGTATAAATTTTACACCCTAGTGTAAGATGCCATTTTTGCATTTTGTCCGCTTTAGCCTGAGGTGCAAATTTCTGTCACCCCCTCTATCCTTGTCATCGACCAACTTATCATCCAGCTCGAAATCTCCGCAATGAAGCCCTTAACGGTTTTGGGCACGCGCGCGCCACGGAGACATCCGCGCGGCACACTCTCGTCCGTGAATCTGCAGATGTGCAGGTGGCCGTTGGAGCATTACGAATCTGCCAACCTGCACTGTAACGCTTTGGAATGATGGTTTCTCTACGCGGAATCCGTCCGGCTCCATCAAATACCTTTTTTCAACCCTCATTTGGTCTTCTTGGATGCTTATTCAAGCTTCTAACAATTTCTTGGACTGATTATTCACTCACTTGGTTTCTCATATCCTCCATTATCCACCATTTTTGGCTCTACACACAACATTGTTGCAGTTTTTTCTCCATTATCGAGCAACTCCAACCTTCATTCTTGGTCTTGCATAGCACATTCGAGCTCTTTGCCTTCACTTGGGGGAGTTCGCTCTCATATCCTCTCCGTGTCTAGAGCATATTTATCTTTCTTATCTCATTTCTAGCTTATATCATCTTTGTTTATTTTCTACTCAGTTATCTATCACCGAAACTATCGTGTTTAACGGCTGTTCGTGGAGGTGGAAACACCAAAGCGGGGGTTTGACTGAGGCAAGCCTCTTTACGGCCACAACAAATTTCCTTCTTCACTTGTGTGTAGGTTTCTATTGCGAGTTCGTGGGTTCGAAAGCTACAATCAGAATGCATTACCAACCATCGAATCAGGTTCTATCATCTCTACTCTTCTCCTCATTTCATTTGCTCATAAAATAATCATAAACAGTTGAATTTTCCACACTACTAAGTTGTTTTTGTCCTAGAAGCATAATCTGTTATTTCATTGTCATTTACTCTTATTTCGTACACTTAGAGTAATTCTACTTCATCAATTTACGTTCTATTCATTTACCTTATTGACATTTTTCGTAGATTAGTTCTCTATTTTATGTCCTTTTATTTCATTCCTGCTAAGTCTGTACTCTGCCCGTATGAGATGCCAGCGCGGCGTGCTGGTGTCCATCGGTCGCGCTGTAGTCCTTGTGTCACGCGTCTGTCCGAGGTAGTGAGCTTACAGAGCTCAGGATTTAATTCTCTCAATTAGCTCTTTCACTTTCCGTAATGAAAACACTTTAATCAATTTATCTAAGTTATTTGCATCTGATTTGTTTAGTTGCATTTAGACACTTACACATAAACACTTAATTGGCATTTAATCAATCTAATTCACATCTGGGCGTCTAGACAATCACATTTGATCAACATCTAATCGCATCAAGGTAACCAAGTAGCTTCCTTAATCTTGTGTCTGATCTCCCTAGCACTCCTAGCTAGCAACATGAGGTGGTGCAAGGAAATCGTGCATCCCCCGAGGTTTTAAACTAGCCTCTCGGTAGGTTCATTATTTCTTCACCACATTTTGGTAAACCCGATGTGAACCAAGCAACCTCTCAAAAGGCATTGTGATAGTTACATCGTGAACGTGGTGACTATCACTCCCATTTCTCTGCAAGCCTGGAGGGTGCCCGAAATGACTCTCTTTCACCCCTTGGGACGACCCCTATAGCGGAGAGCCTATGCCCTTATATGTCCTGGCCTCTATCAATGGCATCGCTATCAGGGGTGTCTTGGTGGACCCCTCGTGCCGAGTTGACATAATCACGAAGGAAGTCCTCTTTGTGAATGGCTTGAACCGGGGAAAGTATGATGAGTGTGACGCCACCATCCGTACGCATGACTGAATGTCCTTGCCACCCTTGGGATCGATCACATTGATCATTTAGGTGGGCCCCAAGTCTGTTTGCCCAACCTTCGTAGTGATTCCTGAATTGGACCAGTTCCGGATCAAGCTAGGCATCCCCTGGCTGACTTCCATGGGAGCCGTCCCTTCGGTAGTCCAAAAATGTCTGAAGTTCCCACACAAAGGGACTATCCATACTGTGCAAGACACTGGATATCGTCCCCTAGTGTCTCGCGGGGGCTTCACTCTTGATCATTTTTTGCCTACTCCAATTGGGCCCTTTCGTCCCAGGCAAGATACTGCATTCCTTGCATATCAAGCATATAAAGCTGGGGAGATGAGCTTGCGTTCTGTAGAATCTTCAGGTGTCCCTCCTTCTCGGGAGGCTCAGCGCACCTCCTCCTCTGCCCCTTCTTCGTCGGGGGCTCAGGGAAGCGCGTGCCCCATGGGAAGCCCCCTCGCCCACCAAAGGTCACGCAGCTTCTAGTGGCGTCTTCTGTTCTTGCGTCCACTTCCCATGTGGACAAAGGAAAGGCACCCGCGCTGCCTAAGACTAAGGTGTGTCCGCCTCCCACCATTCCCATCGTCCTGAACATTCCTCGCCCTACCCTTTATGATCAGGGTAAGAAAGCTCATAAGATTGTGCAGTCTCCTTTGGCACCTACCACTCAGCCTCCGAGGGCACCTCCTGTTCCCCTAACTGCCCGCAGGGCAAAAAGGGGAAGTTCGCCTGCGATTGAGCCTCCGATGCCTCCTTTGTCAGCCCCACCTACTCCATCAATTGGGCCTCCTTCAGTGTCGACCACGACACCGACAACTTCTACGGAGCAAGATGGCGTTGCTCCCCTGCAGCCTTCTCAGCCGGGTCTGCATTTGCGTCGGAACCAACTTGCTTGCGAGTGTAAGTGTCGTCGATGGGAGACGACCTTAGCTTGTGAGGTCATTGTGAGGGTGGAGAACGCATCCTTTGAGCCCATGTCTGTTGCCTCTGCATTTGCTTCTAGCTCCGCTCCTACTTTTGCAACCCCTCACCTCTCCGCCACCTTTGTCACGCTTCCCCTTGCACCGGGAGTGATCATTGGGCCTCGCCCTAAGCGGGTCCATGTGTTTATCTCTCCGTTGCAGGAACCACCGCTGATCGTCACGCTTCCTGATATCCCTCCATTCTCCGAGCCCATAAACATGCTGCACACGCAAGTTGTCTCCAGTGCAGTCATGCCCACTTAGCTTGTCTCTACTCCATCCGCTCATCGCCATGTCAGTTTCCTAGATGTCCTGAGGCTAGCTACGGTAGATCAGAGGGCTTCACCTCCCTCGTTCAAGCGCAAGTTCGAGTAGGGCCCTATTCCGGAGTTTAGGCGCTGCAAGTTTGCTCTGGTGGACCCTCTTTTTGTCTCTGTTTTCGCAGTGGAGCAAGCTCCGACTTCTCTTGAGTTCGTCTCCGTCCCTTTTGCAGAGGTCAGCGGGGACACTTCTTCATTTGCACCTCCACGTGGATCTCTTGCAAGCGTTGATGCTTGCATTTTTGATTCATTGGAGGAAATTTTGGCTTTGACGACGATCTTCACACGATCCCTCTCACTCGATACAGTGGAACTCTTGGATGAGGACCTTTCAGCTGCTTCATCCTTGGCTCTAGCTGCTGGTGAGGCGCTTGGAGCTGCCTTAGCAGCCGTACCATTGCAGTGTCGACCTCCCTCCCCATATGATCAAGATTGGGAGGACGACGATCTGATGATGGACGACTTGTGAGGGTCGTACCTGATTCTACATTTGTAGATTAGAGCGTGCATGTATGTGTTCCCTAGTGCTTGTCTTTTAATGTTGTTCCCTCCCAAAGGACCCTTGTACTCCGTTGGTACCTAGAAACGGGGGGTTTTCTGTCATGCACTTCTTCTATCTGTTTTCTACTTCTTCTATCTGTTGTGATCTTGATTTTCGATATTTGGGGATGATGCAAAGTGTTGGGGGCATTTAGGCACCCCTTCCATGTTGACCCAAATTTTTATTTTATTTGTCTTCATGTGTCTTTCTTCAGATCCAAGACCAGGTTGGCAGTGATGAAATATCCCTTAAAAATAGACGCATGTCTACGCTTTTGGGTTCTGATGATGCCAATCCCTTGGATCCCCCTGTCCTTGTGTAAGATGTTGTGCAAACATGTGTCACTCATCAGGAAGTGACATTCCATGACAACATCTCGTATGTTGCCAGGCCACATCATCTTTTTCCTTCCTTGGCATAGTCCATCCCAAGGGAGGGTTGTGTTATGTGCATGTCTTTGATCTTGTTTTATCTAACGATGTCTCTATGCCACAGGTTTTTTTCGCAAATGTTTTCAAAATTCGGCATCATCTGCCTTCGTGGGGGCCAAACCATTGATTTGTGTCTTGGTCTTGCCCTATCATATGCCTATCTATCTTAACGCTACGTGTATCGGCAACAATCTCAAGCCACCCTATCACACGCCTATATAGCTTAATGCTATGCGTGTCGACGCAGCGTGTCTAAAGCTGCCCTATCACATGCCTATCTAGCTCAACGCTATGCATGTCGGCGCACCATCAAAAGTCTCCCTATCACATGCCTATCTAGCATTCGCTACGCATGTCGGAGATTATAAAAAATCACCCTATCATATGACTTGGCATAACACAACTTGCCAGCCATATCAGCGTACTATCAATGATCTCTTATCACAAGTTGTCTTCATTAGCTAGCATGCTCGTCTGCAATGTGTATGCTAGATCCAACTCAGTGTCAAATTAGGAATTCCTAGTTGGGGGCAACTCAAGGCGACAGAATTCTCGCAGGTAAGTCAGGTAAGATCTTCCTTACTTTAGCTTTGCCTTTATCATAAAGATAATATGCTCGCTAAAGTGTGGGCAAAATGTAATGTCGTAAATTTTGCACCCCCGTGTAGGATGCCATTTTTTGCATTTTGTCCGCTTTAGCCTAAGACGCAAAATCCCCTCACCCCCTCTATCCTTGTCATCGGCCAACTCATCATCCAGCTCGAAATCCTTGCAATGAAGCCCGTAACGGTTTTGGACACGTGCATGCCGTGGAGACGTTCGCGCGACGCGCTCTCATCCGTGAATCTGCAGACGTGTAGGCGGCCGTTGGAGCGTTATGAATCTGCCGACCTGCATTGTAACTCTCCAAAATGATGGTTTCTCTGCGTGGAATCCGTCCAGCTCCATCAAATACCCTTTTTCAACCCTCATTTGGTCTTCTTGGATGCTTATTCAAACTTCTAACAATTTCTTGGACTGATTATTCACTCACTTGGTTGCTCATATCCTCCATTATCCACCATTTTTGGCTCTACACACCACATTGTTGCAGGTTTTTCACAATTATCAAGCAGCTCCAGCCTTCATACTTGGTCTTGCATAGCACATTCAAGCTCTCTGCCTTCACTTGGGGGGGTTTGCTCTCATATCCTCTCCGTGTCTTGAGCACATTTATCTTTCTTATCCCATTTCTAGCTTATATCATCTTTGTTTATATTCTACTCGGTAATCTATCACCGAAACTGTCGTGTCTAATGGCTGTCCGTGGAGGTGGAAACACCAAAGCGGGGGTTTGACTGAGGCAAGCCTCTTTACGGCCACAACAAATTTCCTTCTTCACTTGTGTGCAGGTTTTTATTGCGAGTTTGTGGGTTCGAAAGCTACAATCGGAACGCATTACCAACCATCGAGTCAGGTTCTATTGTCTCTATTCTTCTCATTTCATTTGCTCATAAAATATTCATAAATAGTTGAATCTTCCACACTACTAAGTTGTTTTTGTCCTAGAAGTATAATCTGTTATTTTCATTGTCATTTCCTTTTATTTTGTACACTTAGAGTAATTCTACTTCATCTATTTACGTTCTATCATTTACCTTATTGGCATTTTCGTAGATTAGTTCTCTGTTTTACATCCTTTTATTTCATTCTTGCTAAGTCTGTACTCTGCCCGTACGAGACGCTAGCGTGGCACGCTGGTGTTCATCAGTCGCGCTGTAGTCCTTGGGCCACACGTCTATCCAAGGCAGTGAGCTTATGGAGCTCAGGATTTAATTCTCCCAGTTAGCTCTTTCACTTTCCGTAATCAAAACACTTTAATCAATTTATCTGTCTAAGTTATTTGCATCTGATTAGTTTAGTTTCATTTGGACACTTACACATAAACGCTTAATTGGCATTTAATCAATCTAATTCACATCTGGGCATCTAGACAATCATATTTGATCAACATCTAATCGCATCAAGGTAACCAAGTACCTTCCTTTATCTTGTGTCCAATCTCCCTAGCACTCCTAGCTAGCAACGTGAGGTGGTGCAAGGAAATTGTGCATCCCCCGAGGTTTTAAACCGGCCTCTCGGTAGGTTTTAGTAGGCTACTTGTTGAGGCTATTTATCTTACATCATACCTTTTATTATTCCAGAATCCAAATGTATTTCAGCTGCCCTATCTTGTTGTCAAACAATTTATCTACCTTCAGCCATTCTTACTTCACTTGTACAGCTCTTGTAGAGGTTTTGATATCTGCATTTCTATATTGTTTTTTGAAATCTTCTGTTATGTTGAGTTACAAAATCACAGCTTCTGTTTGTCTTGGTGTAATGCTGCATCTGCAATTCACTAGAATAGTTATATAGAAGTATGCTGCATCTGGAATTCACTAGAATTGTTATATAAAATTTTGCTGTATCTGGGATTCGCTAGAATAATTATAAATCTAAGTGTGTACTGCATTTTATTCATGATTGTCTTCTAAAGTCTTCTGCATGTGACAGGTAGGGTTACCAACAGCAGAAGCACAAAGACAAGCAGAGTGGCGGGCCCAAGCTACAGAGAGTTTAGCAGACTTTTCCAAAGGATATGAGTCGGCAAAATCAATTTCTAGACATTCTAAAGTTATTGGTCCTTGTTTACCTCGGAGCTGAAATTCTATGTAGAAGATGCAGATTCTGATGGGATTTAGATTTAGGGGGAACTTAAATTTCTTGTTCTACACGTTCAAATTCCCAACAATTATAACTTAGCAAACTATGGTAACCTCCACGTATATTTGCGTGTCTTTATGCACTATTTTTATTGCCCTTTGATTTTCCCTGACAAAATGTCTTACTTCTCTCCTGTAATGACCCATTTCATCCTCATTTCATATTGATATATCTTAGGTTTGTTCTGAACACGGTTAGTATCGTAGTTTTGAAAATTCTTTTTATTTGGCTATAGCCATTACAACTTTACTTGCATTGTTGAAAGCTACCCCATAATTTGAAGCCTAATTCATATTTTTTTTTCTTCATAATGGGAACTTTTCTAAAGTGGTAATTTGAAGAATGCAGCCAGCTTTATCTTGTTCTTTTTCATTTTGGTAAGAACAAAATGTTATTTTGGCTTCTTTGGTAGAAACATCCATAGCAAAATATTTAGGTTTGAGGTATTTGGTTTATAACTTTTTCTTATTTCCACGATCAAATCTGCTGCTTTGTGAAAATCTGTTTGATCTACCTTGCATGTCTAAAAGATTTCAAAAAAACGAATGACCACTAGAGTTGGACAGAGTGGACATAAAGATTTCCTATGAACTGGTCAATTCAATCTGCCAGAAGAATAAGTAGGAGATTAATGATCGGTTGATGCTACAAGTCAGAAGGTCTTTTGTTCTCCCAAGTTGATTGGGATTAAAATAGATACAACACAATGAGTTGCATATGAAATTCTTAGAGGCTAATGTAAGGCATTTCATATGTATTAAGCACTGTACATATGTTTTTGTATTTGAGCTTGGATGATGTTGGTAAACATTTAAGTGCAGAGGTGATTAATTTTCTTGTTTTGTGTTTTCATGGTGCTGGCAAAGAGATAGTTGCTGAGATGAAGGAAGATACATTTGTTCCCAACGTAAGGCCAAATTTGAAAGGGAAGTCAAAGATGATGTGGGATCTGTGTTATTTATGCCTTCAAAATTTTATGAGATTATTTATGAAAGCCAACTAACAAATTAGAAGAAATATGCTTTATTGTTTATGTTCAATGTCTAGTTGCTATATTCATGATTATTCTTTACGTTTTCAGCTCTTTATTAACATAGTTTTTTTTTTTTAGTAATCAATAAAGTATTGATTCTCAAAACTTGTGCAACCTGACCAGCACATAGGACTTCATTTTGCTTCGTAATTAATAAGATATCGATTCTCAAAAACTTATGAAACATGACTCGCACTTAGGACATCATTTCCTACCTTTGACGTTCAAAAACAATTTCACTCAAGAGATGCCATGCTCAATACTGTCATCAGAAGAGAATAATATGATTGGCAAGGAAGAAGCCATAGGAAGGGATTCAAGAGATGTTACTTAGAGCCAGCGTTCCTTCACAGGGCCCTCTTACTAAATGAAGAGGACCACAAATATTTTATAAAATGTGTCCTGTTTGGTTTAACTTTAAACTTTTACCAAAAACCTATAAGAGGCTTTTCAACAGTTAGATTCGTTATATTGCAATCTATCAATAGTTTGCAATAAATTTTTCCCAAGTAAATATCAACAAATGGGACCTTGGTTTCTAACATAAGACATGAAAAAAATTATTCCCAAGAATTAAGGTGATCCAAGAACGCCAACTAGCCAGAAAGCTCCACCCAATGCAGGATATTCATGGGAGACCAATATAAATATAAATTTTTATTATTGATTCAAATTCAGTTGCTTGAATATGTACAATGGACAAAATCCAAAGGTGCATTGAAATATCCCATAGCATCTAAAAGCAAATGATAGACAAGCAATTCCAATTTCAAACAATGCACATATAAATCTGATTGCTATTCCAATACGAAACTGAGTATAATGCCAGGAGTTCAAGATATTTTACACCTTATTCTACTAACGATGATTGTGTGTTATGAGTTGTGGAATAGATACTCTATGCAGCTTGGACTAAAGGAATCTCCAAGTGTATCTCGCTGCCAAACTAGTAGCGCTGATGGAATAGCAGCACAAAATATATGTCGATAAGTGCATATATTTCTGCCTGATCAAGTTGCAGCCAATACAAGGTATGGATGGATATGTGGACCGCAAATGATGTTGCTGCTTTGATTATAACACCACACTACACAATATGTATTGAAGAAATACAAGCTAGCAGCCCACACAAGATGGTCGATAATCTTTCTAGACAAGAAAGTATCTCCTCCATTGTTGAAGAGAAGATTCGACTAGGGCCCCGTGCCTAAGTTCCGTCATAAAAAAATCATTCTAGAAAATCCTGTCTTTGTTGGGTGGATATTTTGCAACCGACAATTTTAAGGATCAATTGCAAAATAGTGGTTCCAGCTTAGTGTGTGAGATGTAGTCTCTCCTAATTATAAGGGAAGACTCCCTCTTCTTATTGCTACTAGAATCAACAAACACTTAACTACTTCTATTTACTATAATAAGCTATATCAGGTTGGGACATTTATCTCATTCTCTTATTTCAGAAAAGATGTTATTATTACTATACAATCTTTAATCAATGGTGTATTTCACTTACAAAGTATTCATTGGAGCAATAATCCTGATAAACAAAAGATTAGACGTAAGAATAACCTTCAACGTACCAACAACTTTCAGTAACTTAGGAGTTCACAAAAGCTCAAAGTCTTTTAGTGACCCCTTATGAGATTATGAGAACAAGAATGAAACACACGTGCAGCTTAAAGTCTCCAACAACTATTCCACCTTGCATGCACAAGCGAAGAAAATGAAGCAACACAAAATCTACAAGCTATTTACTTGCTTGAGAGTTCTCAAAATATGAGGTCTCCCCCCTACTTTAGCTTTTGTCACTTCTGGATTTTTGATGTTAATTGAGTTCCAAGAATTCCCACTTCTTGAGTGTCAATCAAAAGATCCTCCTATATCTCTTAAGCGAAAAGGATATGATGTTTCCTAGTTTTTTGTACTTGGGGCCCTCCTCCTAGTGTCAATTCTGTTGACCCTAATATTAGCATGAACGACGACGGGGAAAATGAAAGCGAACTTCCTCTTGAAAAGTGGAATTCACCACTCCAAGGTTTTGGGAGGTTGATTCTCAATCATTGGATAGGTGAAGTGGAACAATGTAAATGTTCACGAGGAGGCCTTTGTTGGTAAATAAGTGAAATCATTGGATTTTCAGTAGTTTTATGATTCCTTTTGCTATTGCAACTTTGCACTTTCATATTTTTTAAGATATAACCTGCAATAATCAGATCTTGAAATAAAAACTAAATTTAACCTAAATTAACCGAAGACGTTCAAAATAAATTGCAAAAGAGATAGTGTGCAAGCAATAAAATAAACAACTTTTAAACAATTATGGACAATGATTACTCAAATAGAAATTTGTTGTTACCTAAGATTAGATCAAGTCATTTAAACCATGCAAATTTAAACTAGAAACCCATAGCTCATATAAACATGATGCAATCATCAAAAGGAATTTAAATAGCTAATTTCTCAAAATTCATCAAATCACAAAGTTGTTTGCCCATGCACACATGCGAGATTAATTCACCACCAATGTTCAAAATAATACAATCCAACCAATTTAACAATCACAACATATATACATTCGAAGATCACCTCTAATTGAAAAAATCATTTGAGGCAAACTCAGCAACACACAAATGGCTCCAACCTTGATTTTATTCAGCTTCTCAATGTCAGTAGCAATAACACTGAGATTGCAACACAACTTATTACTTTGTGTCTACACAAAGAATTCTCAACCCCTATTACCATCAAATCATAGGTTTAAATATATACAAAATTACAAACTTATCAAACTGTACCTAGGTTTTCTGGGCATTATTGTGAGTTGAAATAAATTCTAAACTACAAATAAACAACCTTAAACTAAACTAACAAATAATGGAAAAGAGGTTTATTTACGTGTTGGAGGTGGAAGTTGACCTTGAGTCTAGCCACATTTTTTTTAATGTTTCTTCGACTCGTAACTCATAACTGGCTGCAGACTCCAGTTAACTGATGTCTCAACCTTTTAATACTCCTCAAACCTTGTTCCTATCAAATCTGCCCAATTTCAACCCTCCAAAATAGGAAAAAAGCATGATGTTTGTAATAACTTTTTCAGTCTCGTGTAGCTCAAATCTTCAAATAAAATTGTCAAAAATGCATCCCCTTCTCCTCACACGTCTGCAACCAATTCAAGGAATTCTTGGTTAAGGCTGTATTAATTTCTTCTATATCAAGTGTCTTCATGTATTTCAATGTAACTTTTTGATTTTTTTTCCTAAAAGCCCTCAACTTCTTATTCTTATAGTTGAATCTTATATTTGAATTGTGAAAGCTCCTTCTTCATGTTTTGCAATTCATATTTTATTTCTATCATTTGATCTTTTGATTCTTTATTAGATTCTCAACTGAGAGCATCTTTAAATTCATGTGCAATTCTGTCTATACCGTGCATTTTCTCTCCGTCTTCCCAAAAGTGCACGACATGGCCTTCACAAAGTCCTCTGCATGATGAAGCAAAATGTTCACCAACTCTCCCTTTTGACTATCTGCATCTTCTTATAGGTTTTGATTACCAATTTTATCACTCAGTCACTTTGTAAGCATACCCACATCTTCAAGCTCAAAAATTGTTGCTTTAAGGAGCTTGTCTAGGCTTGTAGACTTCATAGTACACAAAATTGAGATATAATCATCCCACATCAAAATTGTCTCTTCTATACTTGTACCAACATCTTCTCCTTTAATCATACTATATAAGGTCTTCATTTAACTAGAGATGGACTGATAAAGGGTTGCAATTCTCCTTATTATATCCTCTCTCGTTTCTCCTATGTCCATTCACCATTCTGTAGCTATTGGTATGAAGGTGTCAGAGCTTGAAAATCAAGCTCTTGTATCTAATGGTGCTTGCAAGCTTAATGAGGGATCTAAGGGATCTACTAGCCTTATCAAATGGCCAATACTCTGAGGTCAATTTCATGCATAAAAAATTCTTCCTCTTGCATCTTCTTCAAATTTATCCATAAGAGGAACTGCAACCTTGCTGCACCCTGTGAAATTTTAATTGCCTTTCTCTTGGGTTCTACAACCTTGAAAGGCTCATTCAAAATTGTGAATTCTTTGACTTGCACTTTATTATAGCTCTATTTTCTCATGTACAATTTGGGACAACCACATAGAAGTAGTGTTTGTGGTGGTATCCACATGTGCCCATTTCTAACATGTTCTTCTCCCCTTCTCATTACTCTCTTATAGGAGATCACAAACTTGTCGAAGGGGATTATTTGTGTCTTTGTTCATGCTCCTATTATTTGTGTCCATGTCCATTTCTTTCTATAGAGATTGTTACTTTTATGGAATTTTCTCCTTTTCTATCTCTGGGGACTTCTCAAGCACATGATCTTCTTGTGGAACTTCAAGAGTTTGCTAATTTTGGATATCCTCATCATCTCCTATTTCAAAATTCATTTACCCAAGCATTGAATGTAGGTTTGATTTCCCTTCTTTATCCAATTCAACAAAATCGAGGGATGTATCCTTTATTTCTTCATCTCCCCCTATGTTGTGTATAGTAATCTTAGCAAAGTCTTCTTCCATCAAGGGTTCCTTGGTTCTTACCTTCTCATTTTTTCTCTCCATCCCCTCTATCCTCCTATATCTTCATCAACATCATCTTTAATTTCCACTATGATGGGGGTGGTTGTTATTCTATTTCCTTTTGAGTGGATTTCATTGGAGGTGGTGTTGTAGGATCTTCTTGAGAACAAGGCTTAGTGGAAGCAACAATATCTTCAGGGTGAGCCCGAGGCTCAACTACTCTTGTTGTTCTTTTCCTCCTCTCCATTGACACTTCCTGTTCTTTCTCCTCAATCTTAAACATCCCCAAAACCTTCATTAGCCTTCTATATACTTGGGGAAGGTCCTCGGGCCTCTTCTTTATCTTAATCTTGATTTTTATTGGCTTAGTCTTTTGCTGTGAGGAAGAAGGGGCAGAAACAACATTGGATGGAGTGAATGCAGCTAGCCTTTCTTCTTCTCTAGTAGAGGCAATAGTAGCTTCCTTTTCCTTTTACTATGTTCTTATTCTTTTAGGTATTTTCTCAGCCACCACCTGTGCATGCCTTGAGGGATGTGATGTTGGTGTAGTTTTTGGAGAATTTTTCTCTTGGAATTGCTAGGGTATTTGGATTTAGGGATCTTATCAAATCCTTCTACCCTGGGCATTGGATCCATTTGGTATGGTTTACTTAGCCAATCATGTGTGCATTTTACCACATGCCTTGCACTATGATCTATATCCTCAAATTCCACCTCATTTATGTCTACATTATGTATCCCCTAATCAAATATGTTATTGTAGTTGTATGAGGGGTGCAACTTGTTCTCATCATCCCTGACCCTGCCCCCTTCATGCATATATAGGTTACAAGCTTCTGCTGCTAGGTCTAGGTCCATTCTACAATAATCCTAGAGTCTAACCTTTTATACATCAACAAATTTGGCCTAGTCGTCTTTTGCATGAGGCACATGTTTGAAATGAGAGCCAATAACATGGCTAAATGTCTATAGCATCAAATCTATCCCTTTTGATCTTCAAAAAATCTAGAGGAACATCTGCAAACTCCAGTCCTACAAATCACCTACATGTCAAAGTGGCTATGTGCCTTACTTTGATGGGAAACTGGAAACATAATTTGTGTTTTCTTTTAATCATTCGACGATAATCCCCTAATTGCCATCATAACTCCAAAACTATGATCTAGTTATAGGGGTATATCGACAACTTGTGGGGAGGGAGCGAGCATAAGACAGGAGCATCTTAGGATCTTGGCAATCTTGCATTAACCAAGAATATTTCCCTTCTTGTTTGTTTTTTGTTCTGTTCCAGTTGGGAAGTTCTGGTATTTTGGTCAATGTTCGATCTGTGCCTGTTTTTTTGTGTTGCGCTCATGACAACATGTTCTTGGCTTCATCTTGGAGCTTATCCTATGATCGCACCTCATTTGGTTTTGTCGCGCATAAGTTATGGCAGATTCTTTGCGTGTCTGTCCCGTTCTTCATTTTCTGGTTGGTTGTTGTGTTTCCGATCAGTTTCCAGATTTTTTGGCGGGTTTTTCCAAGCGTGATCATGCCAGCTCACTGTTGTGTTTGAGGTTGACCTTTTTGTGTGATCATATCTCTTAAAAATTTCATTGGAGGTTGTTCCTAAATATTTGGGTCCTGACCTATTTGTTGTAGTACGTTTTCTCAATTATCGGGGAATGTAATCTTTTCTAGGCCGTCTAGATGTCGCGATGACTTTATAAGCTTATGGACTTATTCCTAAGGGACATGGTTATCTCATAAGATTATTTGGCTTAGCTTGGTTGGGATTGTGAGGGTTTTGAGTGTAAACAGGCATGTGTGCTTGACATATATGATTGGCATGTGAAACATGTTGCAGATCTGTTGTAAATGATTTCCGATGATAGTAGGCTAAATCTCTTATTTTTACCTATTGTCCTTACTTTCTTCCGTTGTGTTATATTAGCTGCAAGGTTTGGATCGATCTCCTTGAGGTTTCTCCATCTTTGACTGCATCAGGTGGTCTTAGAGATGAAGCATGGTTAAGCATAAGTTTGAACAAGATTGAGGTTGAATGAGGTGGAGATTCTTGTGTTGGTAGATCCGAGTTCTTGACTTGTGAAGCCCTAGACTTGTTGATCGTGGGGTGGCAGAGTGAAGATTTGAATTGCAATCATAGAGGCTTGTGCAAGGTGGCGAGGAAGGCATTATTGTTGGTTGTTGCGAGTTGATGACATTCCGATTGGAGGCAGGTTGCTTGTGTGTCTATAGAACACTGGTTGGAGGAGCATCTTGTAATAGATCGCCGGTTGAAGAGATAATTGCGCATGAGGATTGGAAGATGCTGCCTAGAAGAATGAACCCTAGAAGGCTAGAGAAAATGATGGAAGACTTTAGGGTTGAGATGAGGAATGAGATCAAATTTTTTTTGACTGGATTGAGAAGGAATCCTGAGACAAAAAAAGAATTTGAGGAGGCTGCTGAAGATCTTGAGACTATTGATGTTGAGATCCCAGCAGATGAGGGGAGATTGATGAGAGTCATGGCACAAGTAAGTATAAGTCATAGGATGGATGTTTCTACTTTCATCGGTTCATTGCATCCTGAGGATTTGATAGATTGGATTGGAGAGTTAGAAGACTACTTTGAACTTGAAGATATCAGAGATCCACAGAGGGTTAGGTTACCACATACTAAGTTGAAGGGTCATGCTGCCTTATGGTGGAAGGAATTACAAAAAGATAGAGAGGAGCATGGTGAGACAAAAATCACTAGGTGGAAGGTAATGGTTTCTAGGTTAAAAGCTAAATTAATTCTTGAGGATTATGAATTAGAGTTGTTCAAGAAGTTGCAGAATCTTAGGCAGAAAGAAATGAGTGTGGAAGAATACACAGAAGAATTCTATAAGTTGACTATCAGATCTGTTCACAAAGAAGTATCTAAGGAGAGGGTAACTAGGTATGTTAATGGTCTGAAATTTAATATTCATAATGAGTTGAGTATGTTGAGGATTTATACTATTGAGGATGCTTATCAGTAAGAATTAAGGGCGGAAGATAAGTTGAAGAGAAGACAAAGTAACCCTAGAGGAAGAGAGAAGTAAGTTAACAACAATGACAAAGAGAAGAAAACCATTGAAGTTAAATCTGACCAGAGAATACCTAGAAGAGGGAGTGGTAGCAAGGAGTTCAAAGGTGCTTGTTTCAAATGTGGTGGCATAGGACATAGGGCTTTTCAATGTTCTAAAGGATCTAGTAAGAACATAGGTAAACAAAATCTCATGGCACATGAGGAACAAACTGTTGGTGAAGTTGTGGAAAATGAAGTCGAACTTGAGATAGGAGTCTCTTATGCTTAGGAGAGTTATGCTGAGTAAAAAGGAACCTGAACCTTTACAAAGGAGGAATTTGTTTAGGACTGTTTGCAAATAAGGAGATAAGTGTTGTAAGGTTGTTATGGATGGTGGTAGTACTGACAACTTGGTATCAGAAGAGATGGTGCAGAAGCTTTGGATTGAAGAGGCTTCAACATCTATGTCCTTATGGGATAGGTTGGTTTTCAGATGATCGCATGGTGGAGGTAAATGAGAAATTTTTGGTTAACTTCAACATTGGACCATATAGAGATGAAGTATTATGTGATGTGGTGTCTATGAGTACTTGTCATGTTCTCTTGGGAAGACCTTGGCAATTTGATAGGGAAGCTATTCATTATTGTAAAAGAAACTTGGTCATAATAGAGAAGGATGGATAGAATTTCACTCTTTTTCCTTTGAAGGAAGCAGAAGGGAGATTGCAAAGAATTCGAGTATGGTGAAGAGTTATTATTCAGAGAAGAAGACTACAGAGGTTAGTATGGATCAGAAGAAGAATCTTGAAGGTAAATTTGATAAAGGCAAGTTGGTATCTGACTGTAAGAAGGGTGAAGTGGAGTAGCAAAGGACCTTGGTTGTTGAACAAAGGAAGGTTTGTAACAAAGGTAGATCAGTAATGCAAACGGGAGAAGGTAGTGATTTGAGCTCTGATTTTGATAGGAGATATGACAGGTTGAATGCAGAGGAGAGTAAGTAGGTGGGTCTGATAGAGGATAGTGCAGAGGTACAGAGATAAAGAGTTATAGATAAAGAGGATGTTTGGATCAAAAGAAAGCATGAGATTTATGTTCCACGACTTGTCAAATGTTCATAAGTTTCTCTTATGGAACATTTTATTTTACCTGGGGTGTTTGATGCATGAGCATCTTAGGATCTTGGCAATCTTGCATCAACCAAAAGATTTCCCTTCTTGTTTGTTTGTTTGTTGTACTGTTCCACTTGGGCAGTTCTGGTGTTTGGTCAGTGTCCGATCTATGCTTTTTATTTTGTGTTGCAATTGTGACAGCGTGTTCTTGGCTTTGTCCTGGAGCTTATCCTATGATTTCACCTCTTTTGGTTTTTTCACGCATAAGTTATGGAAGATTCTTCCTGTATATGTCCTGTTCTTCATTTTTCGGTTGGCTGTTGTGTTTTCGATTGGTTTCTCGATCTTTTGCTGGGTTTTTACGTGCGCGATCATGCCAACTCATTTTTGTGTTTGAGGCTTCCCTTTTTGTGTGCTCACATCTCTTAAATCTTTCATTGGAGGTTGTTCCTAAAGATTTGGGTCCTGACCTATTTGTTGTAGTGCGTATTCTCAATTATTGGGGAATGTAATCTTTTCTAGGCCGAATAGATGTTGCGATGACTTTATAAGCTTATGGACTTGTTCCTAAGGGACATGGCGATCTCATAAGATTATTTGGATGATCTTGCCGAGGATTGTGAGGGATTCAAGTGTAAATAGACCTGTGTGCTTGACATGTATGAATGACATGTGAAACATGTTACAAATTTGTTGTAAATGATTTTCGATGATAGTAAAAGGACGAATCTCTTATTTTTACCTATTGTTCTTATTTTCTTCTGTTGTGTTATATTAGCTGCAAGGTTAGGACCGATCTCCTTGAGATTTATCCTTCCTTGACTGCATCAGAGGAACTAGCTACCCTAAAGTAGGTAAAACTTTTGAACTGAATGAAATAGCTCTTGAACCTTTTGATTTCAACAACTCCCTCAAGATACAATATTTTAGAAAACTATCCTTCTACAGTTCTGATGAAGGAGCATCTTGGGATCTAAGCAATCTTGTGTCAACCAAAAACATTTTCTTTCAGTTGTTAGTCTGTTTTCTTCCAGTCTGGTATTTTTGTTGGTGATAGATCTATACTTGCAGTTATTTTTGGTTACGGTTGTGGTTGTGTGTTTGTGGCTTTGTGTTGGATCATTTTCTATGATCACACCTCATTTGGTTTCATCACGTGAGATTTATTGCAGTTTCTTCGCGGGATTGTATTGTTCTTCATGATACAGATCAGTGGTTGGGTTTCTGATTTTTTCCCAATCGTCCGGTTGGATTTTCCGAGCGCGGTCATGCCAGCTCAGTGTTACGTTTGAGGCTGACTTATTTGTTTGATCACATCACTTATTATTTTCGTTGGAGGTTGATCTAGTTGTTTTGGATCCCAACCTAATTGTTGTAACACATTTTCTTATTCATGGAAAATGTGATCTTTACTAGGTTGACCGATGATTGTAATTTCTATTTAAGCTTATGGACTTGTTCCTATGGGGAAGAGAGTTTTCGTAAGATTATCTAGCGCAACTTGGCTAGGGTTTGTAAGAGATTTATGATCTAATCAGGCATGCATGTTTGGCATTTGAGACTGCATGTTGCAGGTCTATTGTAATTGATCCACCAATCATAATAGAAGGTTGATCTCTCATTTTCTCATTCTTGGCTTGTTGTTCTTGTTATTTCTATTGTGTTGACTGCAAGGATCAGATTGATCTTTTGGGGTCTCTCCATCTTTGACTGCATCAAGTGCTATCAGAGCAAGGTTTTTCATCCTTAGGGTTTGCTTGTGGGGTGGGGGTTGAAAGGATCCAACCTATGACAACTCTGGATTGTGAAGATGGCCAGGATAAATGATAGAGGAGGAGAACGCCATACATATCCAACTGTTTTGGATTTGTTAAGGAAAATATATGCAAGATTAGAAGCAGTAGAGACAACCCAGAGGAGAGGATAAAATATAGAAGATGCAAGTGATGAAGAAGCATATGAACATAATCAAAATGAAGTAGTAGAAGGAGATAACCAGGAAGCACAAACTGAGTTGAAACAAGGAGAGGAAAGGTTCATTAGGGCATTGACTAATGTTAATTAGAGACCTCATTTCAACCCACCGGATTATCATGGTAACCTAGATGCTGATGAGTTGATAGATTGGATCACAAAGATGGAGAAGTATTTCGAGCTTGAAGGGACTAATGAAGAAAGGAAGGTGAAGTATGCTTGTACCAAGTTGAAAGGACACACATCCCTATGGTGGGAACATTTGCAGACGGATCAAAAAAGAAGAGGTAAAGACAAGATCAAATCATGGGATAGGATGGTGACCAAATTAAAAGCTAAGTTTTTGGCTGAGGACTATCAAGTAAGTTTGTTTAGAAAGTTGCAGAACTTGAAGCAGATTGATTTAAGTGTTAATGGTTATATTGAGGAGTTGTACAACTTGAACATTAGATATGGTCATGTAGATGATGAAGCTAAACAAGCTTCTCGCTACCTTAATGGTTTGAGGATGTCCATACAAGATGAAGTCAGTCTAGTATAGATTAGGAGTGTGGAAGAGGCTTACAAGTGGGCCTTGAAGGATGAAGAGAAGCTGAACATAAGGCATGAGAAAAGAAAAAGAGGCAGAGGTGGAATATTTCAAAGAGGCAGGGGTAGATCTACTGCAGATCAAAGTAAACATGAGCTTGTATTTAAGGACACCGATCGGTATAGGAGGAATGATAGGAGTTCCTATCGAAATGAAGGGAAAGGAAGTGGTGAAAGAAGGAAGTTCAGTGACACTTGTTTCAAATGTGGTGAATTAGGGCATAGATATTTTTAATGTAAACAAGGTAAATATGAGAATAAAGAAGAGGGAAATAGGAGAACAACATTTTATGATGAAGAGTCCACCGGTTCAGTGAACAACAATCAAGTAGAGGAAAGTGCAACCCTGATGACTAAGAGAATCCTATATCAATGAGAACAAGAGGAGTGTATACAGAGGAAGAATTTGTTTAGAACAAGATGTAAGGTATAGAACAAGGTGTGTAATGTTGTCATAGACAGTGGAAGTTCTGATAATCTTTCTTTAGAGGAGTTAGTTGACAAACTAAAGTTGCAAAGGATGAAGAATCCTAAACTCTATCAGATTGCATGGATTCAAGATGAACATAAGGTACTGGTAAGTGAACAATGCCTAATTAAATTTTAGATTGGGAAGTATTATGATGAAGTCTTGTGTGATATTATGCCTATGCACGTGTGTCATGTCTTGTTGGGTAGACCATGGAAGTATGATAGGAAAGCCATACATGATGGTAGAAGG
The DNA here is from genome assembly GCA_018584345.1 of Thuja plicata. Lineage (NCBI taxonomy): Eukaryota > Viridiplantae > Streptophyta > Pinopsida > Cupressales > Cupressaceae > Thuja > Thuja plicata. The sequence continues at coordinate 1,579,065 of MU226684.1, forward strand.
AATGTTTATACTATTGTTGCTAATGGGATGAAACAAAATCTGTTACCTTTAGAGGAACCTCTTAAGAGAGAAGTGTGTACCAGTGCAAGAATTTGTTTAGTGGATGACATGAAGTTTTTGGATGGCATGAAGCATAACAATGTGTGTTTTTCTTTAGTATGTAAGGATTCTAAGAAGAATGTTTTGGTAGAAGAGCATCCTAAGGAATTTTCTAGATTTTTGAATGAGTATGCTGACATCATATCTGATAATGTACCTGATGGATTACCATCGATAAGAAGTATTAGTCATTGCATGTATTTGGTACCAGGAGCTAGTTTACCAAATAAAGGAACATATAGGATGACACCAACAGATAATGAAGAACTCAATAGGCAAGTGCCCGATTTGTTGCAGAGAGGGTTGATAAGAAAAATTATGAGTCCATGTGTAGTGCTTGCTGTATTAGCACCTAAGAAGGATGGACAATGGAGAATGTGTACTGATTCAAGAGCCATTAATCAGATTACAATTAAGTACCAATTTCCTTTACCAAGGATGCATGATTTGATGGATTGTTTGAGTGGAGCTAAGTATTTCACCAAGATTGAATTGAAGAGTGTGTATCATCAGATTAGAATCAGAGAAGGTGATGAGTGGAAGACTATATTTAAGACAATTGAGGGATTGTATGAGTGGTTGGTAATGACTTTTGGATTGTCTAATGAACCTAGTAATTTTATGAGGTTGATGAATGAAGTACTGAAGAGATTCTTGGGTAAGTATGTCATTGTTTATTTGGATGATATTTTTATTATCAGTAAGAGAAAAGAGGAACATTTGATGCATGTTAAACAAGTATTGTAGAGGTTGAGAGAAGAGAAGGTGTTGATAAACATCAAGAAGTGTACTTTCATGAAAGAGGAGTTAGTTTAATTGGGATTCGTAATATCTGCTAAAGCATTGAAGATGGATCTTGAGAAAGTGAAAGCCATTGTTGAGTTTCCTACACCTGAGAGTGTTGGAGAAGTAAGATCTTTTCATGGGTTAGCTAGTTTCTATTGGAAGTTCATCAGACACTATAGTTTAATCTGTGGACCGATGATTGAAACTATGAGAGGTGATACAAAGGAATTCAAATGAACACATGGAGAATTATTTTTTTTGAGTTGTCGAAGCAGAAGGTGACTGAACAACCTGTATTAGCTTTACCTGATTTCATTAAGGTATTTCAAGTAGACTGTGATGCTAGTGGAACTGCAATTGGAGTTGCTTTGATTCAAGAAGGGAGACCCATTTCTTATTTCAGTGAGAAGTTGAATGATTCTAAGACAAGGTATTCAATGTATGATCACAAATTCTATACTATAATTCAATCTTTGAAGAAGTGGAGACATTACTTGTTACCTAGGGAGTTTGTATTGTTTACCAATAATTAAGCATTGAAGTATTTGGGTAGCCAAGGTAAGTTGAATCAAAGACATATGAGATGGGTTGAGTTTATGAAGAGCTATACATTTGTGTTAAGACATAAGAGTGGTGAGGAAAATAAAGTTTCTGATGCTTTGAGTAGAAGGAATTTGTTGACTGAGATGAAGATTGCTATATTGGGGTTTTGATAAATTGAAGGCCTTGTATGAGGAAGATCCGTACTTTGCTGACTCTTGGAAGGCTTGTAAAGAACCAACTATTGTAGATAGAATTAAGTGATTAGATTATTTCATTTATGACGGAATGTTGTTTCAAGATAATCAGTTATGTATACCTAGGAGTTCCATGAGAGATAATCTGATTAAGGAGAAACATAATGGAGGTTTAGCAAGAAATTTTGGCATTGATAAGACAATAGCTTTAGTGAGTGAGAATTACTTTTGGCCTCAAGTTCAGAAGGATGTGAAATATTTCGTATAGAGTTGTAAGGTATGTCAAGTTGCAAAAGGAAGTAGTTAGAATGTGGGGTTGTATACACATCTAACAGTACCGGTTAGACCTTGGGAGGAGATTAGTATGGATTTTGTGCTTGGATTTCCTAGAACACAGAGAGGATATGACTCATTTTTTGTGGTTGTAAATAGATTTTCCAAGATGACACATTTTGTTCCTTGTAAGAAGACTACTGATGCAACGCATGTAGCTGATTTGTTTTTCAAGGAGATTGTGAGATTACATGGATTACCTAAGAGCATTGTATCAGCCAGGGATAATAGATTTGTTGGATATTTTTGGAGGACACTTTGGAAGAAGTTGAAAGATGATTTAAATTTTAGTTCTAATTTTCATCCACAAATTGATGGACAAACAAAATTTGTGAACAAGAGAGTCTAGGGAACTTGTTGAGGTGTTTGGTTGGAGATAAGCCTGGAAGTTGGGATGTTTTACCTCAACCAGATTTTGCTTACAATAATTTAGTAAATAAGAGCACAGGGAAGCCACCATTTGAAGTGGTTACTGAGTTTAATCCTAAGGGAATAGAAAAATTAAGGGATATCGGTCATGACGTTAAGAAGAGTGCTGAAGGCGAGGATTTTTCTAAGGTTATGAAGTCAGTAAATGAAGGAGTGAGACATCATTTGGAGGAAATAAACCAAGTTTATAAAAGGAGAGATGATATGAAGAGGAGACATAATGAATTTCAAGTGGGAGATGAATTTATGGTGTATTTGCAGAAGGGTAGATTTCCAGTTGGTACTTATAATAAGCTGAAGATGAAGAATTTTGGTCCTTGTGAGATCTTGAGGAGATTTGATTCAGGGAATGCTTATGAAGTGGAATTACCAGAGGATATGCATATATCACCAGTTTTCAATGTTGCTGATTTGTATGAGTATCATGAATCAAATTGCAGTAGTAGTGAAGGATTAGATGTTGGACAATAGTATCCTAAGAAGCAGATGGATCAGATAGAGAAAATCTTGGATAACAGAGTTGGTCGAGTTACAAGAGGTAAGCAATATATAGAATATCTAGCCAAGTGGAAGGACAGACCAGTTGAAGATTCATCAGGGATTTATCAGGATGGGGTTGACCTATTTGGTTTTCCTTTGGCCCCAAAAAAGTGAGGGACTCACTTTTTAATTACCTTGGGTGTCTGATGCGAGCATCTTGGTATCTAAGCAATCTTGCGTCAACCAAAATTTTTTGCTTTGAGTTGTTAGTCTGTTTGATTTCAGTCTAGTGTTTCTGTTGGTGATATATTTGTACTTGTTCTTTTTGGTTGCGGTCATGGCTGTGTGTTCATGGCTTTGTGTTGGATCATTTTCTATTATCTTACCTCATTGGTTTCATCACATGAGATTTATTACAATTTCTTTGCGGGACAATATTGTTCTTCATGCTACCGTTCAGTGGTTGGGTTTCTAATTTTTCCTCAATCGTTCGGTTGGTTTTTCTGAGCGCAGTTGTGCCAGCTCAGTGTTACGTTTGAGGCTGACTTATTTGTTTGATTTCATCACTTATTATTTGCATTTGAGGTTGATCTAGTTGGTTTGGGTCCTGACCTAATTGTTGTAACACATTTTCTTATTCTTGGAAAATGTGATCTTTACTAGGCCGACCGATGATTGTAATTTCTGTTTAAGCTTATGGACTTGTTTCTATGGGAAAGAGAGTTTTCATAAGATTATCTAGTGCAACTTGGCTAGGATTTGTAAGAGATTTCTAATCTAATCATGCATGTATGTCTAGCTTCTGAGACTGCATGTTGTAGGTCTATTTTAATTGATTCACCAATCATAATCGAATGTTGATATCTCATTTTCTCATTCTTGGCTTGTTGTTCTTGTTTTTTATGTTGTGTTGCGTTGGCTGCAAGGATCAGATTGATCTTTTGGGGTCTCTCAATCCTTGACTACATCTCTTATATTTACCTATTTTTCTTCTTTTCTTCTATTGTGTTATATTATCTACAAGGTTTGGACCGATCTCCTTGAGGTTTCTCCTTCCTTGACCGTTTCAGAGAAACTAGCTACCCTGAAGTAGGTAAAATTTTTGAACTGGATGAAATAGATCTTGAACCTTTTGATTTCAACAACTCCCTCAAGATACAATATTTTAGCAAAATATCCTTTTATAGTTCATATGACGACACAGGCAAAATTCACAATGTTATGGTCCTGAACACTCCTTTTGAGAGCCAAATAATGATAATCAGTGTAAAATTTAACTTTAGGATCAACGAGAAATCATTTGGTCTTCAAACCTTGGATGGTAGCATGATTTTACATAAGGTACACCAAATAAGAGGTCATATACATTATTGGTATTGTCTTAACTTGGATCAACTACACATTTAAGTTTTCACTGATTATCTTCCCTCGGTTGATGTGCTTCTTCTTGTTGAAGATGGTTTTGATGAAAAAAACCACCCATGGTTCCAGTTGCCTAGATTAAGAAAATCCTACCTCCTTACTTAAGAGAGTGACGTAATCCTTAGAATCTAGGTGGAGGTAAGCACTTTAAAATTTTAGCTTTACTAGCTGTTGGCCCTTCTTTGGCTTCTCAATCAATTTATTGTTGATGTATCTGATGCAATCCCAATATGATTCATAGTATGTTTTTCCTAGTGGGATGATCACCCTTGAATAGGTATCATTGGTTTGGATGTGGAAGACCTAATATATGATGTCTGGGAAGATGTCCAAGACTACTTACCCCAATTTTTCATAAACTCTTCTCTTGTCTGGATTTTAATTTTTAGTACATGCCATTACCAAATTAGGAGATCGTAAGGAGATGGGGAAACTAGTTTCCTATACTAATTTTAAGTTCACCAATGAGGTGACCAAGTAGTTTCTAACATGGGGGTTTTCCATTCACTCCATAAATTTCTTCAGGTCAATGTAGCCTAGAGCTGTATTAGTGATCTTGTAGTATTTAGAGACCATCATAGTAGTAGTCATTACTTCTTTTGTACCAAAAATGCACAAATTAGTAGACCACTAAACCATGTATTAATATAAACTACTCTGTACCATAAAATCAAACAATCATAATCCCAAAACCTTCAAACTTGCTATGAATTTTACACCTTATCCCATTTGAATATATTTGTGCAAACCTCTTTCAGGGTTCAGGGGTGAGACACCCTAAATTTTTTTGGGTGAGTTGGATGTCATCTTCTAAGATGTAGAAGAACCTATTCAAAAGGAACAAGTTCCTCAAGCATAAATAAAATTTTACCTTGTTCTTTAGCTATGTCCAATTCCTTTCTTAACATAGAAATTTCTTCTTCAAGTTTATTGAATTCGTCAAATTTGTCTTTTAGTTTAATCTCAAGAATGCTAGTGGCCTTATTTTCACTTCAAACATGTAACAATGTCTTTAGCTTTCTTCCATTTCCAATTTCATCAAGTGCACATCTCAGTTCTCCTTCAAGATCCACAAATGCATCAATATCCCATTCATTTTTCTCCATATCATCCAAATCTCTCTCTAATTCAAACACGGAGTTCAAATCTTGGATCTACCTTAGTTGTTAGACTAATTTTTCAAGAACCTTTCTTTGATATAAATTTTTGAACACCTCCAGACATTGAGAGGGGGGTGAATCAACATGCACTAAAGCTAAAACCTTTTCTTCCACAAATGCTTATCAATTATTTTTTCCAACTATTTGCCAATAAAAGATAATGCTATGACGACACAAACACGTGAACACTATATTTTTATTTGGAAAACCCAATGAGGAAAAACAAGGTGAGAATCAAATTCACTATATGAAGAATATATATTAAAGATGTTTAGGCCACAGGCCAATGAGTGCACTTTCTCTGAAAAGAACTTGAAGACTAAGGCACAACCTTAAGGCAAGATACAAAGGATTTTCAAACTAAGGAATGAAAACCATAAGTAACCAACTTCTTATGAGGAGCTTTGTGAAGAAATGAAGAGCATTCTTCCATAAGGACTTCATATAATCTTTCTTGTATATACCAGCTTCCCATACTTACCACCTTCTATATATACAACATACAAACTTATGATATTACCAGACATCAAAACAAAAATTGAACATCCAATACCAAACTTCAAATACTCTTTCCTACATATTTCAACTTCCCATAAATAAGGCACATTCCATACATAATAGGTGGAAAATCATGACAAGACTGAATGCTTTTCTCACATACACATATGACTCTTCTCTTCATTAGGTACAACATTGAACTCATACAAATCTTTCATTAGGTTGACATCAATGACACCACTGAACACATATGCTAACAAGTTTGTTTCATATCTAGAACATAACAAGTATGGGAAGCTAGTATATGTAGGAAAGAGCATCTTAAGTCCTTATAGGAGAATGATTTGCATTTATCCATATAATAAATTGACGACTTTCAGTTTTGGTATTTTCATGAATATTATGTGAATGTTGCATTATCCTACTTCAGGTCCATAAAAGTGCAGAGGTTGAAGTTGTTTGCTAATAGTGAGTCTGGTTGTCAAAGAATAGTCATGACTAGTCTAGAGAATTCTCTTCATTTATATTTATAGGTGTGCAATATTTTGGACATATTCCTAAAATTTATGTAGTTTTCTAGTTTAAATATCTTATATTGGTTTTCTCCACAAGTGAAGTTATGCTACTTTGAGTGAAATAGTGTTGTCTGTGTTGGTCTCTAGCCAACTTAGTTGATTTTAGTGATGTAATTTATGAATTGTTAGTCTAGATACAATTTTTAGGAAGTTTTAAGAGGTTGATATGGATCTTGTTGTGGTGTGTTGCAAACCGCATTGAGTTATGAGCTTTGAAGAATGTTTTTGGGTTGACTAGTTAACATGTTCTTATACTTTGATACACATTACATTTAATGCCAACTTTGGAGAGTGTTGCGGTGCATGCAACTTGATTAAATAATTTGTGAAAGGTGTGTTGTGATGTATTTGGGTCCCCTTTATCTATTGGGGTGGACATCATTGAGTGCAAGTGTTTGCGATGGTTGAATTTGTGTAAATGATTCTTATGTCTACTGTGACTGACCTAATTTTTCTTTTGGATGATCAAGTTGATATATATAGATGTTTAGATGGTTTTATTGAGATGTGGATTAACTTGGTATGTGGATTGAATGTGAACTCAGTGTGATGCAAATGTGAAAGAGTGGAGGTACAAGTGTGTGATTTTGACAAAGTTGTTGTAGTGGTTGATCAATAGATCGCACATCTTTTCAGTTCATCATTTCCCTAGGCCTACTAGAAGACAATGGTTCTTTTGGTAGGTTGTGCATGCCTATATATTTCCTTGAAGAAGTGATCTTCCGTGGTTTGCAAGTTCGTTTTAAGTTTAGTGGGCTCCTTATCCCATGGCTAGAACATTTGTAAATTGTTATTCATATAGTTTGATTCTCATCATGGATTTTTTTTCGACATAATAATATGGTATTCATGTGTTTGTGTTGTAATTGCAATATATTTCTTTAATAGTTAAGTTGGATAAAGATAATTGATAAGTGTGTGTCATGGAAAAGTTTTAGATCTAGTTAAGACTAATTACCCACCTTCCCCCTCTCACTTTTGAGGTGTGTTCAACAAAACCTTTTCATATTATAAGGTGATCCACCTTTAGTGGATGTGTAGCACAACATATTTCCACCTTGGAGGGTGATCCACCTTTAGTGGACATGTGACACTTTCACTTTTCCTCCTTTGGTGGGAGATAATCTCTCTTTGATTCTCATGTCCTAAGATTATGACCATTGTCATAATCTTATGCACTCCTATGTTCTCACCTTGGCCTAATTAACCAAGGGGTCTCCTTTGTAATATCATTCTGGTTGATTCAATGAAGTGAACTCAATTAATTCAAGATATTCTATTTTAGTCATAGTGAGAATAAAATTTATTCTTATCATATTATTTCTCTCTTGTTATCGTGCTTTCCATTAGGCCTCTAGAACATTGGTGGCTATATCCATAGCCAAATCTTATACTTATTATGATAAATTCATGTGGAAAGAGTAGAGAATATGCCATATTTAGCATGAGGACTATTCTTGGGATCTGGGCATTGGAATATGATAGGGGGATTTTGGAACCACTTTTTGGTGGTATTAGCTCATATTTTTGTGATTTCCCTTCGTTGGTTTCACATATTAATTTTTCTATTTATTGGATTCTTGCAATGGATTTTGTATATTTTATTTGTAGTTATTATATATTGCTCTAGATCTAAGTGTTGTTGTTATTTCCTATAAAGGATCCCAGCCTATATTATATTATAATTGTTATTATTATGCTTTTATTTTTGGATTCAACTTCGTGGAAATTTTTTTGCATCAACATTTTGGATCACATTACATGATCCATCAACGTTTCTGATCATTTTTTCTTCTTCAGCTCTCTCATCCCGATGATGGATCATGAAGTGTGATCCGAAACATTGATGCAAAAAATCCTCTGCACAATTGAATCCAGAAACAAAATCACACTGATTATGGAATGTGAAAATCTATTCTCTTTGATTGATATTATTGATATTTTTGTTCCTCTCTAAAATTATTGTAGGGATAATTTTTTTATCTAAGCTCCCTTTTACTTAAGGATAAGGGTATAAAATTGTTTCTCCTATAAATTTTTTATTCAAACCGACTCTTTATATGAACACTCTTCTCATTAGGTCCGTGTTAAACTTATGGCTGGCTTTAGGTTCAATACCCTGAGTATAGTAGACCCTCAAAATTGTCCATGACCTGCCAATGATATTTTGCTTTCTTTTTGATTTATTATTATTTTTTAATTATTTAATTAAACTAACTTTACTCTTCAATTTTAATAATCTAATTTCCCTCTCATCACATAATTAAATAATTATTTAATTTATCTAATATTTTAATATTCTTCCAACATTACTTAAACAATTTTTTATTATTTAATTAATTCTTTCTTACACTGATAATTAAATAATCTTTATTATTTAATTACACATTCAAATAAATCTTTTTCTTCTACTTTATCTATGGTTAAATAATTATTTTAATTATGGTTAAATATGGCTGCCTGGTTGTATTTTAGCTAGGGATAACTAAGTTTTTTCATTTCGGAAATTAAAAAAAAAGACATTCATTCAATGACATCTTGTTAGATGATTTATAAAGTGTATACCCTAAGTTTCTTATGACAATATTTTTTATACTTACACTTTGAAATAATATTGCAAATTGTGACACTCAAATATACAAGTGTCTTGTGGAAAATATTTGTGGCAATAGGATGGTGGTTTCTTGTGCCATGTGGCTTGTCTATGCACGAAACATGCCTTCAACAATGCTTGTAAGATAGGTTTCATTTCTATTAATTTTTTCATTTGGTAGAGTTTTGCAATATTTTTCTTGCAAATTTTCTTTGTCAACATGGTACACAATTCTTTCAATTTTATTATTGACTAGAGGGAATTTCAATTTTCTCATTACCAAAAACTTTCGAAGTTTTTTTTCTACAATTTCCTTCTCGTTGATAATTGCATTTCATTGTGAGCTTTATTAAAAGAAAACACATTCTCTTGACATCATTACTTGCTACATTTTCATTTTTAAGCGAATCATGTTTGGCTTTTTATTTCAATGACCCTGCATTGTTCATTTTCAAAATACTAAAGTAATGTAATTGATCAACAATTGACTTGACAAAAAGGTAATGCAAGGGTAGTTTAAAAAAAAATAGTAAGATTGTTAAATTTTAGAATGAAAATGCTTCTGACATCAACCATATAGAAAAATGAATGGAGAGAATTTTGCATTCATTGAGTGACTATACTTGAAATTATGCCAATGAGTGAACTTTTTTTTTTTTAATGTTGTATTTTACCATGAAATCATTATATAAACCCTCATTCATCTTCCCCATCATTGGGGAAAATACAAATAACATACTTTCCTTTTTAAAAAATAAATGTAAAAAAAAATAGAGAGATATCATTTCATAAAAAAATGGTCTAAACTAAGGAAGTTGTCCAGTCAATTTATTTACAAAATGAACTTCTCTCTCTAACACTTTATTATCATTTGATTTTGCATGTTATTTTAAAGATATGACAATATTTCATTAACTTATTAGTATAGTAAAGGTAAGAAATAGATTTACATAAGTCTCATAAAGAAAATAATTTAAGTATGCAATGCACAACACAAGAACTAAGTTTTCTATTCCTTAAAGATTTCTAATAAATTAACACCAAAAAACTAAAATAAGTTTGTATTATATCTAGATTTTCTAGTCTGTAGCACCACCAAAGAAAACAATAAGCATTGAGAAGACTGTTGGCATAACTGAAGCAGAGATAAGTTGAGTATGTTATGGTATGTGTTTGGTGTAGATATGACGATCGGTTGATCTGTTATGATGTTTTCATTGATGTCAACTTAGTGTTTGTTGGTTAACAGTGTGCCTGTTATGCTGATGTATGTTCAAAACGTTGGATCCAGAGATGTGGTAAGAGCTGGCATGTGCGACCGTAATGGAAGACTAAGTGATGTCTCTAAATGTTGTATCTATGACCACACAAGTTTATCATATGTATGGTGTGACTTATGATTGATTGAAGGTTGATAGGTCAATAGGAAGAACAAGATGTAGCCAAGGAGGAATGATTTGATCTTTGTGTCAAATAGGTTTAAATTTAGGTGTTGTGGTTCAAGATATGTTATTTTGATTATGTTATGGGGCTGTTGTTGCAACCACACCATGATTTCTGACCAGAAGACCGAGTTTCAATGGACAAAAGGTCGTTCAATAAAAAGTAAAAGAAGTTCTTAGAACAATCAGCCAGATCCTCAACCAGTGATGATGTATCATGTTATGGTAAGTGGTTATGTGTTTAAGGGATCGTAGTGATGTTGCAGATCGATGTGGATTGATGAGTTGGCATTTTTATGATCGTTATGATCAAATTTATTGAATTTGTACAAGTACATTGGAAAGTTTGTTGTGGTTTGAATTTTCTTTGTCAAATTGATGTGTGGTTTGTATTGGCGATCGAATAAATCTTGTTATTGATGGATTTGGTTTTGGTAATACTTTTTGGAAGATTTGTGATGAAACTCAAATGTAGTTAAGATTGTTTTTTCGCCTTAAGTTGTAAAACGCTTTATATATCATCTTGATGTATTATTAGAAGTGTGTGGAAGAGAAAGATAGTGAGTGTAGTTGTGCGATCGTAGGGTTTGGATAGTTTACATGTAAAGAAGAGATTGAGGTTGAACTGGATATGTGCTAGTAGAGGAGGAGTGCTATTTTATCAAATCACTTTCACTTGTTGATTCCTAAAAGTTTCATCGAGATAAACCCCTTAACCGGGAACACCCTAACAGGTATGATTTGTAAATCCTTTAACCAAGTGACTCATTAACTAGGGTTTGAAATCCCTTAGTAGGGTTACTTCTAACAGGGTAAACCTCTTAACAGGGCTAGAGGTAAATCCCTTAGTCGGGTGGCTCCTAACATGGTCTTTCTCTTAACATGACATTTGTAAGCTCCTAACATGGCTAAGGTCTTAACTGGGCGTACTTCAGAAGAACACAAAATTATTTTTGGGTGTCATTCACACATGTGGTTTTTCCCTTTTGGGTTTCCCCAAGAAAAATATTTGTGTTTTTGCGTTGCATAGTTGTGGATGTTTATCTTCATTGGTTTGTTTATTCATACAATGGATGTTAATTGATGAAAGTTGTTGAATAGTTTATAAAAATTTTAATTTGTTAGATTACTGATTTATCCCCCCCTCTCAATAATATTGGATCTAATAATACTAACAATCAGTATCAGAGCTTTGGTCCTCTTTTTGGTAAGGCTAATAACTTGAGGAAAAGATCCAATTATGAGGAAGGAACCTCCCAAGTTCACTAAAGACAACTACCTAGTATGGAGTGACAGAATGAAGTTATATCTAAAAGGTATGGGATCACAATATTGGATGCATGTCAAATGAAAGTATACCACTCCTACTGTAACTCTCATTGCAAATCAACTAAAGGAACAACAGGAGAACACTCAAGCACAATAATATATTGTAAGTACCTTATCTGATATTGAATATGTTGATGTTCATGGGCTTGATACTGCCTATGATGTTTGGGAAAAGTTGAAACTAATCTATGGAGGAGATATTCATGTGAAAAAATCTAAGGAAGACAGTCTTAGAGGAAAGTATGATGACATGAAGATGGTAGAAGGAGAGAACATTGCACAATATTGTCTAAGAATAAAAGAAGTTGTTGGTATACCTAGCGAGGGAGATGTTGTGGTAAGTAAAATGTTGAGAACTTTACTACCTACTTATGCCATTAGAGTGTATACTATAAATGAGTTGATAACTTTTGATAGTGTTACTATAGATGGACTGATCGATAAGCTTACTGCATTTGAGTTAAATAACTTTGATAATAGTATTCCAAGAGTTGAGGCAACTTTCAAGGCATCAATGTCTAATGTACCAATAAGGAAAGGCAAAGAAATAAGTCATGTTCTGATTGCATGTCAAGTTACACCAGGGAGCTTAAAGATATCTTGGAAGATAAAAGGAAACAAGGAGATATTGAAGCACTACTAGCAAAGATATTGCCTAAAGGGACTGGTAAGTACAAAGGCAAGCTACTGTTATATGCTGAATGTGGACCTCTGAATTCGGCATAAACACAACATAGTCATTATACAATCGTTCAATTCACAAAAATGAACATGAATTGTCCACCTTGCAAATTCGATTGAAGTGACTTGTTGCCTCCTAATCAGTTGGGGATGTTGAGTTTACCCTCAGAATGAGAGCCAACAACCCGACCATTGCTAATATGGAGGATTTCTAGAATGCAAGAAAAAGAAGAATTGCCATTAATCTTATGAAATTTGCAACTAGTCTATGAGAGAAATGCTCTTAATCCATGAATTGAGAAGCAGTTAAGCTATGAAAGTGAATTGCAACTAATCTAAGAATGAATTGCAACTAAGCTATGCAAGCAAAATGCAATTAATCTAAGAAAATCAAATGCTTTTAATCTAGAAATGAGAGTGCTTGTAATCTATGAAAGAAATTGCCTTTAAGCTAGAATTGAATTTTCCATTAATCTAGAAAGCTTGAAAG
>MU226684.1:1621888-1638595 GCA_018584345.1 Thuja plicata
AATAAAGTAAATGCACATTCAGATAACACAATAGACAACACCACAATTTGGTTATGGGGAAACCAAATGGTAAAAACCCTGGTGGGAATTAACACCCACAATGAACTATACTTGTTTATAATAATCCGTGTTACAAGATCTTGCAACTCTATTAGGAGTTGTTATTTACAATGCAATAATTATAGTGACCTGGTTAAGGGTCTGACCCTATTAGGAGTCTTTTACAAATAACCCAGTTAAGGGTGAGGACTCACTGTCCAAAAGCTCACTGCTTTAATGGTGAAGGCTATAACCTTCTATAGTACAAATATGCACTATATCTAATGATGAACTGTAGAGTAGACCTACTATCTTGATTAGTTCCAGTGTATTGTAATCTTTCACTTCTTCTTCACATAGATCCTTGATGAATGAAATTCAACTGATATTCTGCTCTGTACTTTTCCTATATCTTTTCTTATCATTCACACTTAGCATTCCACAAATGACTTGCTATAATTATCTTCCTCAAAGTATAAGATCAAGGGACCTGTTAGAAAACTCTTCATAACATCCTTGTTGGCTTTACTAATCACGCAAGCATAATTACAACCGCACAATATAAACTGAATAGATGCGACACTTCACTAAGTCAACCTCACCAAATTAACTCTAACTTTGCAATCTTGTTGAAACATGTTAGGCGCCTTTAGATAGCTGTCTTCAACTCATAACTAAACTTGAATATACACACACATATCCTAAAGATAGGTGCAACTAAAGAACCAATGCAATACGTCAGCTCTGTACAGACAAACTCTAGAAACTGTAACTGCCACATAACAGAATTACACAACACAACTGAAACTCCATATCTGAGTCTGCGTGTATGAACAAAACATAAAAAACATGTCTACAACATGAATATAACTGTTTAAGGCTTGATACCATCATTCTGATAAGTACATACATAACACTGTTGTATATTATATGTTGTCATCAATGACAAACATACAATCAACTATCTGCCAGAAGTAAATCTCCAACATATGCTTAGTCTTAGCATGCATGACATGATTCTTTGATATCTTAATTGCACTGGTATTATCACAATAGATAATTACTGGTTCAAGAATTTTCATATTCATACCTTCCAGTAACTGTTTGATCCATGCAATGCTAGATCAGTTTGTAGCAACAACCACATATTCTACTTCTACAGTAGAATGTGAGATGAATCCTTGCTTCTTGCTTATCCGTGTGACAATTTTATCACCCATGAAGAATGCTCCTCCAGTTGTGCTCTTTCTGTCATCTAAGTTTCTAGCCCAATCAACATCTGTATAGACTTGAAGCTCAAATTTTCTTTCTCTTTTATACCATAAGCCATAGTCCTCAATGTTCTTTAGATATCTCAAAATTCTTTTGGCAGTAGTCATGTATGATTCTTTGGGATTAGCAGAGAATCTTGTAACTATTCCAACTGCATGTGCTATATTTGGTCTAGTATAAACAACATACATTAGTTTTCCAATTATTTATCTATATAAAGTCTGATTTACCTCATTTGACTTATCTTCCTTTGATAGCTTACATCCAGTTGCCATAGGTGTTCCAACTGGCTTGGAATCTTCCATTCTGAATATCTTCAGCACTTCCTTTATGTATTTGGATTGTGTGATATATATGCCTACATCTTGTTGAAGAATCTGTGGACCAAGAAATAATTTGATCTCCCCAAACATCGACATCTCAAACTCTTTTCTCATTTCATTAGCAAAATATTTACATAGCATATCATTACTCCCAAATATGATATCATCAACAAATATTTCAGCAATCAAAAAGTTATTATCAGAATCTTCTTTTAAATACAAATTTCTATTTTCACTTTTTCTTACAAATCCAATACTTATGAGATAGGAGTGAATTATTTCATACCAGGCTCTAGGTGCTTGTTTCAATCCATACAATGCTTTGTGTAGTCTAAAAACCATGTTTCTATTGTTAGGATCAACAAACCCTTCTGGTTGTTCAATGTATACCTCTTCTTCTAGTATTCTAGTTAGGAATGCAGATTTGACATCCATTTGGTATACCTTGAATCCTTTGAATGCAACATAAGCAAGTAGAATTATGACTCCTTCTAGTCTAGCAATGTGTGCAAAGTTTTCTCCATAGTCAATACCTTCTTCTTGTGCATACCACTTTCATACTAACCTTGCTTTGTTCCTTGTGACTTCTCCATTCTCATTCATCTTGTTTCTGAATATCCATTTGGTACCGATGACATTATTGTCATCCTATCTAGGTACTAATGTCCATGTTCTATTCTTCTTAATCTGTTCTATCTCTTCATTCATAGCTCTGACCCATTCTTCATTTTCTAGTGCAACATTAACAGATTTAGGCTCAAAATCACAAATTAAATATCTAGTGTTCAGTGACTTACTTCTTGTTCTCATTCCAGCCTTCTTATCTCCTATGATCTAATTCTATGGATGGTGTCTTCTGACATACTTGGAAAGTATCGGTTTAGTTCTTTGTTCATCATTCTGATCATCATCTTGAGCTTCATTTTGATCTCCATCGCTTGAAACATCATCTTGCTAATTTTTTGTATTTGCAGCCTGATGCTCAGGTGCAATATTTTGTTGCTCGAGAGTGATACACTATTGCTCAGGCAGAGTGTCAGGTTCTTCAGTGTAAAAAAACTTGTTGTAGTCTTCTGGCTCTTTTCTTCTTTTCTCGTCATTTTTCTCTGCATATTCATCTATTCTGATATTTGCACTTTCAATGATTTTTTTAGAGGACTTGTTAAGAAATTTATAAGCCTTTCTCTTGGTGGAATACCATAGAAATATTCCTTCTTCACTTTTGGAGTCAATCTTTCCATTTCTATCATCTTTCACAATATAACATTAACTTCCAAAAATTCTGAAGTAACTTACATTGGGTGTGTAACCATACCATAGCTCATAAGGTGTCTTCTTGGTGTCTTTGTTCAATTGTACTATGTTTAATGTATAGACAACAGTACTAACAGCTTCCCTCCAAAATTTTTGAGTGATGCTTTTCTCAATCATCAGTGTTATTGCACAATCAACAATGGATTTGTTTCTCCTTTCAACAATCCCATTTTTCTGTGGTGTTCTTGGTGCAGAAACCTGTGTTTTAATTCTATGCTCGTTGCAAAAGTTAGTGAATTCATCAGAAACAAATTATCCTCCTCTATATGATCTTAAGCATTTTAGTTCCTTACCACTTTGTCTTTCTACCATAGCTTTATACCATTTAAAAATCTGGAATGCTTCTAATTTTTCTTTTAAGAACATAACTGTCATCATTCTAGAATAATCATCAACAAAGAGAATGAAATATCTATCACCATAGTAACTCTTTGTTGTCATGGGTTCACATAGATTAGTATGGACTAATTCTAGAATAGCTTTAGGTGTATGTGATTTAGCTTTGAAACTAGACTTTGTCATCTTACCTTTTTGACAGTTCTTACACATGATATGCTCGAGATTTGACATGATCAGTAAGCCTCTTACTTTCCTTTTATTGCTTATCTTAATCATGTTGTCAAAATTCACATGAAATAATCTCTTATGCCATAGCCATTTGTATTTGTTTCTAGCCACTAAACAAGTAGTGTTTATATCATCAAGATAGAATAGGTTACCTTTTGTTTGTTCACCAGTTCCAATCAACCTTCCTGATTCATTAAAGATCTTTGCCTTTTTATTCTCAAATGCTACTCGGTGACCTGTGTTATTCAGCTGTGAAAAAATCAATAGATTATAATTAAGTCCTTTTACTTGATATGCATTTCCACATTTGATCAGGTTATTCAACATTATGGTTCCTTTACCTTCAACTGGACAAGGTGTGTCATTACCCATTCTTACTGATCCACCATTATAATACTCAAAAGTTTCAAAATTTTGTTTATCACCGGTCATATGGTGAGTGTAGCCACTATCTATAATCCAAACATCATTCTTACTAACCTTAGATATGAGTGCAGTCTCTACATACCTTTCTTCTTCCTCCGAATCATCCTTCATGGCCACTAATACCATCTCAATATCTTCATCAGATTCAGTGTCAGTATCTCCAGCTCTGTTCTTAGCTAGGTAACAAGCTTTCTTCCCTTTGTCCTTGCAGTCTCGGGTATCTCTTCTGTCAGATTGTTGGTTGCTTCAGTAATCTCTATTATCACTTCTATCAAACTTCTTTTCATATGATCTGTCATTACTTCTTTCATCTTTTCTTTTGTTAGGGCATCTAGCAGCGAAGTGTCCAATCTCTTTACAATTAAAACATACAAGTGGTAGTTTACCTTTGTATCTACCTTTGCCTTTCCTCAATCTTCTAGCCATTGGTACTTCAATATCATCAAGATCTTGGTCATCACTATCACTTTCACTATCATTCCTCATAGTGTGTTAATGACTCAACTTACTTATTTTCAAAGAAGATTTGAATGCAGACTCAATAGATGATAAGACACTGTTATCAAAGTTATTCATATCAAATGAAATCAGTCTACCAACCAAACTATCTAGAGTGACATTATTGTTTGCTACTGCTCTCATTTATTGTATAGTAGATACTCTAATAGCATATACAAGAAGTAAGGTTCTTAGGATTTTACTTACCACTGTTTCTTCTTCAAGTACACCTCCGACTCCTTAGATAGCATTGACTACCTTTTTTATTTTGTAGCTGTATTGAGTGATATTTTCTCCTTCTCTCATTATTAGGTCATCCGATTTACCTCTTAGGCTTTCTTACTCTTAGTACATTAGCATCTCCTCCATGTAGCAACTTCAATTTTTCCCAAATTTGCTTTGTAGAGGTGCATGTTTTGACATCTTCAAATTCAGCATCGGAGAGTGAGGAAGCAAGTTTTATCATCATAGAATTGTTCTCGTGATTTTCTCTTAATTTCTCAAGTGTGTGAGGTCCTATATGCAACATATATTCAGTATCCAAGTATTGAGTAAGATCATTTCCAATACTTGATAGGTGGATTCTTATCCTAATTTTCCATGATGCAAAGTTGTCCTTGTTCAACTTGGGCACATCTCGTTTTCTCATCTTGTGATCTTTTTCTTAGGTCTTGAAACCTTCCTTCTAAGAACACAAGATCTGATACCAATTGTTAGAATGAATGAGAGGGAGGGGTGAATAGAAAAAGAGATGCTGGAGAGATACTGGTGAAGAACAAACTTCATACAGTCATGATCAATCAAGCTAAAGATTTTTGCGAACACTAAGCAATAGAGAAACGCAACATCACCAAGAAGAAATAAGTGGAGAAAAGGTATTGAAAGGAAACATTGATCAGAAAGGTATTATGAGATTAAAATAGATCTAAACATCTACAAAGCATAGTTTTTATATGAACAGATCATATAATGTTTCAGTTTAACCATTGAATCATAGAAGTCTCATCTAAACAAATCCTTTATATATTGAGATACATCCCAAGGAGTATCAAAAGGTTAATTCATGAAGATAGCATAGTGAAATGACAGATATCAAGTGATTAACTGTTAGTGATAAATCCTCTAACAAGGTCGCACTTAACAGTGTGTTTGTACCTTTAATAGGGTTGGTTGTTCACCGAGCTCACTTCAGAAGAGTGAAAATTTTGGGTTACTAGTCCTAAGTGGTTTTTCCCTTAACAGGGTTTCCACATTAAAAATCCATGTGTAAATGTGTTTGAGTCATTACTTTAGTTTTTTTCATTACACATAACTAATATGGATTGATCAGTAAGCATTAAGTTATTTACTGCATTTCGTTAAAAGCTAGAAAAGGATAAACTGCTATTCGGTAAATCTTAATAAAAGGGATAAACAGTAAACTTCAAGTAGTAGTTAATTGATATGATTATTTAAAGGCATTCATCTTGAAGGACTAAATATAACTAGAGATTTACAATTGTGGTATAAAGTTTTTTGGATTATTTTTTTGAGGCCACTGATTCACCCCCCCTCTCAATTATTCTAACAACCTCTGCCTTGAACTCGAAAGTTGTTGGTCCTACAATCTAGAAAGGACACTTGTCATCCAAATGTGATGCCTTGAATGGGTATACTTCACACATATTTTAATCATGGGAAAGCTTCAACCATCAGATCTTATCAAAACTACTTGATTCTTTATGTCCTTTAGCTTGACCACTTTCTACATGTCGCTTAGGCGCGTTTCCGCAAAGAGTAAACATACTGCATCTTTTGATCGTGGGATCACGCCCGCGGTGCGATGAAAACTGATCTGACGGTGCAATATCCTCTCTGCTATCTTTAAACACACTGACCTCATGATCCTAGGAAAGACACTTGGGACCATGAAGTGATGCCTTGAAGGGTAAATTCTGAGAATCTTTTGATCATGGGATTACGCCCATCGTTGGATTAAAAACAACTTGCACGATATCTACAAAGCATAAAGTAACTCAGAGACATTAGAATTAGGGAAAAATTAATACATACCCTGCTAGGACTTAGGAGATATTAAATAATCCCCCCCACGATGAATTAAAGCACATGGTAAAAACAACTTAAGTGATCCAAAAATTAACATGAAAATAGAAAGAGCATTGGACAATTAGGGTTTTTGGTGAAAATGAACCAAGGGCTAAACCAAAACCAATTAGGGCTTAATAATCAAGCTCAAAAATAGAAGAAAAAAGGTGAAAAAGCATCATGGAAACCCAAAATTTAGCAGTACTAATAGGTCGTATGGATTAATATTGTAGATGGAGTGAGTTACAGATGTTTTAGTGAAGACTGGGTATTGGACTATGACAGTGATCTTTGACAGAGTTAGTCTCTGTGTTTTGAGGATAAATTGTGTGTGATGAGGATACATGATATGTGAGCTTGGGGAATTTTAGGAGACATGTTGAGGAATGTTTTTTGTGATTCTTAGGTTGCGAGACTCTTGGTGACGTCAGTTGTGGTACATGTTCTAGAGAAGACCTATTTGGGGTTGACTTCATAGATGTAGCATGTATTGTGGAGTGCGAGTGTGGATTATGGATCTTGGATTATATTTGATAAATTGTAATTGATGTTTAGTTTTTATAGGTACTGTGTGTGTGTGTGTCTTAGCAAGGGGTTAAGTAATTATTTATGCATTGGGGAAGTCTTAATTAGCCAACCTATTTTCTTATTGTAAATCTATATAAAAGAAAGATTGTTTTCCTTTATGGAAGTGGGGTAATAGAGAAGTGTGGAAGCTATGAGCTTGTTTATGTGAAGTTTGCTGGATGTAGAGAATTAGATGTGATTAAGAGACTTCATTAGAACTAATTAAGCAAAGACAGTTTCTATCAGACAATTCATTGGATTGTATATTTCTTATATATGCTTGTATTTCAGATAGTAAGTCTTGAGGGTGGATTTAACCTTCTTTAGGCAGTGTGCCTGGGCAGTGAGCCTACTGTTACTCTTGACTCCTAATAGGGCATGTCCTTTAAAAAGGAATATGTACTGTAATGTATTAATAAGCTCATAACAGGGATAAATATTCTAGTAAGGATACTATACTCTCAGTACATTATTTATGGGTGCTAATTCCCATTGGGCTTTTAAATTTAATAGGGTTTCCTCGACAAAAAAATATTTTTTAATGGTGTTGCATTTACTGTGTTATTATTTGGATTAAGGTTATGGTTTATAATGATTAATGTTTAATAATCTGTATCACAACTGATTCACCCCACCTTAGTTGTTTTGGTGGATTGTTATTCCTAACAATTGGTATCAGAGCATCTTGTCCTTAGAGAGAAATCTTAACAGCTTGAGGTGATCCTGAAAATGGCATACTATAGGAACGATAGTCCAAAGTATGATCCTGGAAACTTTGAGAGCTGGAAGAACAAAATGAGAACTCATTTTCTATGTTTGGGAATTGATTATTGGATGATCACAAAGAAGGATGAACCTATCAAGATTGAAGATGAACTGGATAAAGCTACTGATGATGAAAAGAAGTTGTTTTCTTATAACATAGTTGCAAGAGAAGCACTGATTGGTGTGCTCTTTGAAGGTGAATTCACAGAGGTTAAAGACTTGGATTCTGCACATAAAATCTTGCCAAGATTGGAAGCACTATATGAAGGATATAATTTTACCAATAAAGAAAAGTTGCAGAACTGGAAGACAGGGATGGAAAATCTGAAAATAAAATATGATGAGAACATTAGAGCTTATGTATAGAGAGTTACAGAGGTTGTTATTGGCATTAGAAACTCTAGAGGCACATACAATGAAGAAGAAGTGATTGGAAAGAATCTTAGATCTTTGACACCTGTTTAGAAAAATAAAGTGCAAGCTATAGAGGAGATCATACCTTTGACAACAAACTTCAATAGAGAGATGTTGATTTCTAAATTAACTACATTTGAGGGTGTAGAGATGGGAGATTCATTACCTAAAGTTGAGACCAAATTTAAGGTGACTGTGCATAAAAATAAAAAGACTTGATTAGGGAATGCAAGCACTAGCAGAAGTGAGTTGAGAGAATAACTTGGTGAATATGCTAATGATTGGGAACATATACAAGAACAAGAAATAAAGTTAGATGAAATTGTGGCCCTGATCACTAGAAGAGAGAAGAAAGGTAAAGGTACGTTTGAGGGAAAGTTACCTCTAAAATGTTTTTCATGCAATAAGATATGTAATTTTTCATCTTGATGTCCTACAAGGGTTCCTAAGCATAAATCTAAGTTTTATAAACCTAAGTATTCCAAGGATAAGGAATGTTACTATGCTAGTGAAGGTGTTTATGATGATGATGCTATTGATTATGATGAGATTGGATTTATTGCTATCAAGGACGATGAGCCTATTCATGAAGAAAGAGCCCTAGTGTTACATGTTGAAAATAAATCTAAATGGGTCATAGACAGTGGTTGTTCACACCATATGACTAGAAATAGAAATAAATTTGTTAAGCTAACCAAGTATGATAGTGGTGTTGTGAGATTTGGTGACAACACTCCTAAGCTTATCATTGGAGTTGGATCTATTAATTTGGATGGAAAGAATAACACTGAAAATATGTTACTTGTTGATGGACTTAAGAATAATTTTTTAAGTGTTGGACAACTAGTGGACAAAGGTTATCAATTGAAATTCAATGATGGGAAATGCTCTATCAGAAGTAAGTAAGGAGAATTGATCACATTTGTTACTAAGTTGAGAGGTAATGTATTTGAAGTGAATACATTAGAGGCTTCTTGCTTTGTTGTGAAGGTTGATGATATTTGGTTCTGACATAGAAGATTTTGTCATATGAATTTTGATAATATCATGAAGGGAAGTATTACTAATGTTGTTAGAGATCTACCAAAGATTGTGAAACCATCTAACACCATGTGTAGAGAATGTGTAATGTTAAAACAAACTAGAAGTAGTTGAATGAATTAGGTTTAAAGATAAAATGTTTGAGAATAGATAGAGGTTGAGAGTTTACTTCAGACTTGTTCAATACCTAATGCAAAGAGCATGGAATATACAGACATACATATACTCCTAAGACACCACAAAAGAATGGGGTAGCAAAGAGAAGAAACATAACAATATTAGATGCTGCAAGAACCGTGTTGCTGGAAGGAAATGTATCACATGCTCGTTGGAGAGAAGTTGTTGGTACTTTTGTTTATATATTGAACAGAGTTTAGATTAGAGAAGGTACAAGTAAGACTCCTTGTGAATTGTAGTTTAATCATACTCCTACTATGAAATACTTTAGAATATTTGGTAGTAAATTCTATATCAAAAAAGATGATGAGATAGGAAAGTTTGATGCTAGAAGTGATGAAGGAATCTTCCTTTTTATTTCACTAAGAGAAAAGCTTATAAATTTTTCAATCTAAGATTGAGAAAGATGATTGAAAGTGCTAATGTTAGGATTGATGAAATGTTCCAGCTTCAAGAAAGAATATATGACTATAACCATACTACAGAGATCAAGGAGGTTACTGTAGATCAAGAAGAACCTTTTGAGATTTAACATGAGATCGAGGTATGTCAAGATGACTCAAATGATCCTGTTAGCATTTTTCCCTAACCTTGTCAAATAAAAGGCTAATTAATGAGGACAAAACAATCATCCTTCACTTCAAGCTTAAAGGCTCAAGCGGGTGAACCTATTGGGTTCACTTCTTTCAGCGAATCATGAGATGGATTCCTGCCCATCACACTAAATCTAACAATCATTTATAGCTCTTTAAACAGAAAGGGAAAATGATTTGAATAATTGATTGATGAAGAAAATTTCCAGTCAAGCAAAGACCAGTGCCTTATTTATTGGGAAACAGAGTCATACAAATGTGCATTCTCCAAAAACCCTAACTCCAAACTCAAAAACCTGAATTAAATGCCTTGCAAGCCATTTTTCTCATTTCAATACCTGGACATTAGATTTGTATGCATACCTAGAACTCTCACAATTTGAAATCAAGACTTACTCTCTCCTTGAAATAAACTTAAATTCAAACCCACAGCTACCTTATAACTATTATATTAACATGCCTTACAAGTTAATATGCGAGAATCAAGACAATACACACAAAGACATCATACAAGAACTGAATAGGGATTCCATTGTTTTTATTAAAATCCATCTGAAACTGTCATTTGCAAGACCAAGAACATGAAAATAAGACTCAAAATATTGGAAGTTTCCCAGTAGCATAAATTTCAACATCCCTGTACAATTGAGAAGAAAAGAGATATAGAGAATTGAGAAGCCAATTTTTGCAAACCGACACTTGTCTATTCGCCAAAAATATCTAAAAGTGATTCTTCCTTCAAATGCAAAAAATCTGATCTGATCTACACCTAAAAGGATTGCAAAATCTAAATCTTCATCTCAAGACCTTTCCAACGGTATATGATACTTCATACTTTGCCTCTAGGAGCTGTCCGTGATGTTCATTTGAAAATCTGGTCTACATTAAAATCATTTATTTTGCAATGTTCTGCTTGTAATTTTCAATAGTTTGTGCATAAATATTTATGCTTGCACATAAATTTTGCATTTTATTCCTTTTATCTACATAGACATACCAGATTTTGCCACTTGGCATCTCTTGATTGGCTCCAAAAATCCACCTCTGCATCTTGACTGGCTCCATTTGACCTCCGCAAGTGCGCGAATAGCCTTGATCGCTCACTCACATGCATTTAATGTCATCTTGGAAACCATCCGTGACTACATGATGAGCTCATTTCAGGTCCATGACTAAGCGACTACATCCTATGTGACTGTGCGACGAGCTCGATCGCTCACCCGCGAGCCATTTTGGTCATCTCAGAGAGTTGACGTGACTGCATAATGAGCTCATTTCAGGTTCGCGACTGAGCAACTACATCCTATGCGACGAGCTTGGTCGCTCACCTGTGAGCAATTTTGGTCATCTTGAAAAGCTGAAGTGACTGCTCAATAAGCTCATTTCAAGTCTGCAACTGAGTGAATCCATCCTGTGTGACTGCGTGACAAGCTCGGTCGCTCACTCACAAGCCATTTTGGTCATCTCAAAAATCCTCCGCGACTACGCGATGAGCTCATTTTAGGTCCATGAATGAGCGACTGCATCCTATGCGACTGCACGATGAGCTCGGTCGCTCACCTGTGAGCCATTTTGGTCATCTCAAAAATCCTCTGCGACTACGCAACAGGCTCACTTCTGGTCCACGATTGATCGACGAGATGCTCCATGATGAGCTCATTTCTGGTCCACAATTGAGCGACTACATCCTGTGCGACAAGCTCATTTTTGGTTTGCGACTAAGCAATGAGCTCACTACCACCTCACCTACAAAAATTTTTACTTGGTCAATTATGCACACTTCGCAAGACACCACCTACCCACGTGCGTGGAGGGCCTCGTCTTCATTCTTCAAATTACCTTGTGAGCAGTTTACCTTATAAACATCTCCAAACTCCACTTTCCCATCAATGTGGGATAATTCTGCAAGTATGTTTTAAAGTTATATCTTCCTGTCCATCCAAAATTTGTTTATTCTACCCAAGTTGAGGAAATTCTCCACCATTCCAAGTGTTACACTTACCAATGAGCCCTTGGCTCTTACTTCATATTACTTGATGAGCATTTTAGCATATAAACATTTAAAAACATCTCCCCACCGCCAATGTGGGATAAAAATTCTAGAAGCATTGTTGATTGTTTTTAATTTTTCCAATACTCAGAGGACCATAACTTTTGATTTTCAATCTGGGGTTTTCTAAAAAAATTTATGTAAAGTGAACACATGGTCATCTCAAACATATTAAAAATTCAGCTTGACCCAGTTCATATTTTTGGAGATAGAATTAAAAATGTGAGTGGCTATGATCCCACATTTGCAATTAAAACTTGAAACGATATAGAGACTTTTCATACTTTCCACATTTTGTATTTAGTTCACATGCCTTTATTTTTTCTTCCAAATTTTCATTTATTTCTTACAGAGCATTCAAACCACTATCTTCTGTTCCAAATTGATTTGCATGACTTCACTTACCGACAGTGTTTTGTTCATGAACTTCCAGGCTTAAGAGGCATCACATACAAAACTTTGGAAAATCCCACATCAAGTTCACTTTGTGCATCTTCAATGCCTTTCCCATCTTCAATTGACCAAAATGTAGCCTATTGTGAAATTTGACCATGAAGCATTGAAATGACAGCCATTATAAACAACTTTTTATATCTCAACAATACTGATCTGACAAACAACAACTGGCCTTAAAAAATGACTGAAAGGTCTACTAGAGCTCCCAAGTCTAGAATACATGAAGTCTTTCATGTTAACTAGCGTCATGTAAACTCATATCTCAATGACACCTTCAGAAGTGATATATTTTAAACTCCCAAGTTGACCATTTTCATAAATTGCAAATGCACTTGTCAAAACACGTGCAAACTGACTTCAGATTCACTTCTCTAAAGTAGGTCACTTGATAAAATTGGGAAATATGCAAAAATGCAGACTTAGGTGAACGCCTCCAAATGGCTACCTCCAAAACATATCAAAATTGAAATCTGAGAGCTGGAACCCACTATACTTGCATAATGAAATGTGTTGAACCCACTCCCCAAGTGGTATTTCATGAAAAACATCAGGTCTATTTTTGCATGCATTCAAAGTAATCCTTCTCTGCAACCTTTTAGGGAAATTTTTACTTATTAACTCTAATTTTTTTTCAAAATTTAGAGAGTATTGACAGTGGCTCTATCTGGGGACATGTGCCCTATGCGGGCATGCAGAGAATTCAGAATCATTGGTACAATAGACCATTCAAAGAAACAAATTAGATTTTCTCTTCTCTCTTCTCATACTGGGAATCCTTATTGAAAACCACACACCACACACAACTAAAAACAAATCAACTATACAATGCGCACATTATTTACAAAGGCCCACAACCAAAAAACTAAGATCATCATTTACCGCTGTCAAATATTTGATTCTCATCATTCATCAATATGATCATTCTATAAAATCTGTTTCCAAACAATCGACCATTATGAAACAAATTTGCATATTTCATGCCACTATCATATTCTTTATTATCATTAAACCTATCAGCTTGTGGCATGACCATCTCATGCATTTTCTAAAAGGATCCATAATCTAAAAAATATTCTTCATACTCAAAGCATGGTTAACATTCATATGCAATATGATATTCTTCATTATCAATCTCCTTAACATGTTCAAACAAAAACTCGACCGACTGCATTGAAAGTTTAAAATACTCCAGCTCAACTTTATGCATACTACACAAAGATTCAAGCGAATCATCATAAACTACAACTTGTGGCTTGATATTTGGATTATCCTTTGGCTAAAACAAATAATTCTATGTAAAATGTGAATCCTCTTCCAGCTCCACATCAAACATTTCAAACTGTGGTTCCAATAAATCATCAGGCAGCTCATTGCACATATTATCATCTTGGCACACATCTTCCAAGTATTTCATGTTATAAGAAATATCACCAGCATTAGTAATTTTATCTTGACAAAACATTGATTTTGTACCATTAACAATATCACAACTATCAATGTTCACACCAAAGAAGTTGAGATCCATTTCTTGTTTATAAGCAAAATCATAATTAACCTCCATATCACCAAAAATACCTTGTTGAAAACTTTCAAAGTTCGGTTCATACAATTCTAACATTGACCCACCAGCAGCAATTTCATATTCATTTTGATGGTTCTTAGGATGAACTTCTTCATATGACAAGTCATAGGATGAAAACATACAAATTGAAAAATCAATACTATCATCATTGTTAACTGAAACAAAAGAATTCATCTCTATTTTTAGAAAAATCCGCATCTTCACAATCATCTCCAACACATGATAGGTCTTCCTCTTCTTCACAAGGCTGCACATAAACCATCAATTTATCTTCACAAAGATCAGAGCCATTCTGGATCCATGGATCCTCTTCCTCAACCGATTTCTCATATACATCCTCACTATTAGCATCAGCAAACTCTGATAGGACTTCATCATTTGAGGCTGCAAAATCATTGTCTGATAAAACGCTTGCCCCCTCTTCACTTTCCACATTTTTCTTTGAAACATAATTTAATTCATGGTTATTAGGATCAGTAGGGGAAAGAACACTTTGATATTGATTTTCATCTATCAATCCCCACCTATCTGCTGAATTTGATATATTATGACATCGAATTCCAACAGATAGAAAGTTTTTCACAATTCCATATTTCAAATTATTTTCAATACTCATTGTTGTCATAAAAGCCTGATGTAAAGTCTTAGGCTCTTTGTCTCTTAACAAGTAGCTCATCTTTTTACCAAAAGCACCCAAATAAATTACTAGACAAACTTGATCATTGGGCCTATAGCTTCTTGGAATATCACTTAATGTTTTTGCAAATCTGATGTTGAATAATGGGACTAATTCATCTTTTTCAATTTTGATCTCCGTTAGTTTTTTTAACACATCACTTGCACTTATTCTTTCAACGAACTGCTCCATGAAAGATGAACTCAATTCTTCCCATGAAGAAATAGAACCTACTGGTAAGGAATAAAACCAATCCTTGACATCTTCTTTCAAAGTTTGAACCAACAACTTCATGAAAACATCTTCATGGTAAATTTCAAAATCACCCATCAGATCAGCAAACTCCTGCAAATGTTTACATGTTGAATCTGATTGTTTCCCCTCAAACTTTTGTAGATACTTCCTAATCTTAGTAGGAATTTCATTTGGGGAACCATGAATGCCATCAAAGCATAATGGTGCATGTCTCTCCATATAAATTTTTTTAGAATTCATTATTGGCTGCACTTTTTGTGAAATCATATATGATACTACTGACATATATTTAAACAAATCACACATATACTAGAGATTTTTGACATGAACCTTGCAACTTCAACCATATTCCTTTTAAAATAACAACATACTTCTAATTTGATATTTGAATCTTTTGAACCAAGAAGTATGACATAATTCAAAACTATTTTCCCCTTTTTAGTGACTTCTTCACCTATTGAGGAAACTTTTCTTTGACATGAAAATATAAGGATTAGCTTAAAGTAATTGCAACTGTTGCTCTTATTTCTTTGACTAGAAATATGGCAGATCTAGAGCCTTCTTGATAGCTCCATCAGGTTCATTTCAACATAGAGTCGCCACCTCCTTGCAGAGGAAAATATTCAAATAGCAAAAACCATTTGACATATATATTATTTCTGGGTTCTCTCCAACCAACAAAGCTGCACAATTCTTTTTATATTCACTGCAATAAAATATTTCCAAGGTATCCTTCTATAAATCTGAAACTACTTCCAGATTCTATTAGCTTGACTCTTTCTTTCAAAACTAGAGATTCTAGGACAAATTCAAACATGATTGATTACAACCAATCCCCAGTAGAGTCACCATTCTATTAGCATTTTTCCCTGACCTTGACAAAGAAAAGGCTAATTAACGAGGACCAAACAATCCTCCTACACTTCAAGCTCAAAGGCTCAGGTGGGTGTACCTATTGGATTCACTTCTTTCAGTGAATCATGAGATGGATTCATGCCCATCGCACTAAATCTAACAATCATTTACAACTCTTTAAATAGAAAGGGAAAATGATTTGAATAATTGATTGATGAAGAAAAATACCAGTCAAGGAAAGACCAGTGCCTTATCTATTGGGCACCAGAGTCATACAAATGTGCAGTCTCAGAAAACCCTAACTCCAAACTCAAAAACCTGAATGAAATGTCTTGTAAGCCATTCTTCTCATTTCAATACCTGGACATCAGATTCATATGCATACCTAGAACTCTCAAAATTTGAAATCAAGACTTACTCTCTCCTTCAAATAAAATTAAATTCAAACCCACAGCTACCTTATAAATGGTATATTAACATGCCTTACAAGTTAATATGCAAGAATTAAGACAATACACACAAAGACATCAGACAAGAACTGAATAGGGACTCCATTGTTTTTATTAAAATTCATCTGAAACTGTCATTTGCAAGACCAAGAACACAAAAATAAGACTCAAAATGTGATATTGCTATCAGGATTCAACTGTGTAGTTTTTGAGTCAAACTCATTGACCCATAATTCATGAGTAGTGGTTCACATGAACCCATCTCTCATGAGAATGAATGGAACACTTAGCACTCATTGGATC
>MU226684.1:1638621-1654066 GCA_018584345.1 Thuja plicata
ATGGGTTCATGTGAACCACTACTCATGAATTATGGGTCAATGAGTTTGACTCAAAAACTACACAGTTGAATCCTGATAGCAATATCACAATTTGACTTGCTGTGGAAAAATATCTCCTACTTATCAAGACTCAAAATCTTGGAAGCTGCCCAGCAGCATAAATTTCAATATCCCTATACAATTGAGAAGAAAAGAGATATAGAGAATTGAGAAGCCATTTTTTGCAAATCAACACCTATCTATTCCCCCAAAATATCTAAAACTGCTTCTTCCTTCAACTGCAAAAAATCTAATCTGATCTATGTTATCTCTTTTTCTTGTAGAATCAGTATATATTAGTGAATGCTAGACTCTTTAGTACCAAATTTAGATTCTCACAGGGAAAAGGCTAATTAACAAGGATGAAAATCCTTCTACACTTTGGGCTCCACATACCCAGGCAGGTGCACCTTCAACAGACTATTATCTTTCAACAAATCTGACAGTGGATTAAGGATTCATTATCCTTCTTCTTTTTAAGCCACATGGCTTAGGAAGGATAACCTATTGACTCTCTCTATAAGGAATCACTAAGATGAACTGTATTGAATACAATTATCTAGACATGAATTTTAGGTAACAGAAATATAAAGATTGATTAATATTTGATTGATGATAACAACCACTTATCAGAATTTGACCAGTACCTAATCATGGGCCATAGAGTCAGAATGAAGTATACATACTCTAGGGATAATTAATTGAAATACAAACAAAACCTCAGATGGAATGCCTTACAAACTATATTTTCATCCTCACACCCCCGTATCAAATTCCTGCATAAACCATAACCCTCTATAATTATCTGCAAGATTTAAACCCTCCTTGAAAGCAACTCACAACTAACGACATAGCTAACTTATAACCAGTACATTTAAAATGCCTTACAAATTAAACATACAAGAGCTTATAGTAAATGCAAGAAGACATCGTTGGTATCAAAATGGAGATTCCATTGTATTTTATTAATATAAGCCTGATATCAATACATTCAAATTGATCCAAAACCAAAGTCTAGACACAATTCAGGAGTCTGCTTTGTAGTCTTATTTTTACCATCCTTTACAATATATTACAACTTAGTATATATAGCCAGCACCAGTCATCTTGGGATCCTTAAAGATCAAGGGTGCAACAAGCTTCGGATGACTAGGCTAGAAGACAAAACTCAGGGTATAATACGACAAAATAACAAGTGGATAGAAAAAACACTTTCGTTACAACATATTCTAACAGATCCTTTGTCTTGTGGCTACATGGTGATTATATTTGCCTTGTAATTATTGGGGACATCCATGTGGAAACCGTTGCCTTTGATTTTGATGATGTATGAAATCCATTCTTAACTACATCAACTGCTCTGTTGGGCCTCCTCATCCACCTATATCTGGACACTTTCACTCAGACTAACCATTTTGTACCTGTCTTCCCAAGAAGATTACACCTCATCACTTGGCCAGTTAAAACCAAGGATTTCATCCTTCTTGCTGATGACCTCACCCCAGCTGGCACTTGCCTTCTTAACTTCCCCTTTCCAGAACTCAAAAAATTCCATGGGTTTGTTAATGATATTTATAGTTTGGAAAAATAAAATTGTGCCCTCCAAGGTAATGATGCTATGTGTCCTGGCATTTATTGCTTCTTTTATTTGTCTCAACCATAGCGCCTCATTGTTTAGATCACCATCTTTCTTAAACATATTAGGGTATATTTCATATCTATCCTTTGAAAACTCTCTTCTCAAGGTTTCCACCTTTTTGATGAGGGTATTTATTTTGATGTCCAAGTCCGCCATTAGCTTTAAACATTTGTGAGTTCTAGTCAAAACAATATCAATATTATTCTCCTCTTTGGAAATGCAATAAAAATATTTCACTTCAGCAACTTTTCCTTTCCAGGTGTCTATGACCAAACCCCATTGATCTTTATTTGCTTCATATTCATTGATAATGTTAAAAACCCTTTTTTCCTAACAAATAAAGATCAGCTAGATTTACATCGACACATCTTAAAAGGCTAGAGTATATTTTTTCAGTGTGCCTCTATTTTACCTATTCCTCAGCCTCTTTGTAGTCTGAAGATTCTTCAAGGTCTTTTCTAGTAGTTTCTTCTAGCCTTTCCCTATCTTCCAATAATATCTCTCTTTCCATTTTAGCTTCTGTTAGAGTAGCAGGGCTTGAGGGCATGGGAAAAGGAGGGTAAGTGACAAATGGGCTGGATGATGAAGGCTGGTGAGGTTCCTATGCAATCATCTTCTAAGGCATTATTTGTATTGTTTGTCTCCCCTCTAGAAATTCTATTCTGTCATCCTTTTGTAGGGATTTAACCCTTTCATCATTGTATACTTTTAAGACAAATTCATATTTTTGGTTCAAGTTGTTATAAGCCTCTTTCTCCTTTTCAACTACCTTCAAACTCAAATTGGCAGTTTGAAAAACAAGGTTAGCTGCCTCAATACCTGAGGTATCAGAAAATCTTTTCACAATGAGGCTGCCCATGTCCTCAGATTGGTCATTTTCATTCAATCTTCTTTTATCCTTCTTCTTCAAGGACCAGATTGCTAGAGCTGCATGATCTTCACTAAACTGGGCACCAATTGATGCTCCAGTAGTTCTCAATGGTTTTGATTCTTTTCTTATAGCATAAAAAACTATGGCGTCAGCCAAATCTCATTGGGGTAAAATGAGGACTCCCTTCTTTTTGATCAACTCTCTACCCTCTTCAGGGGTGATTTTCTCAAATTTAGACATCAGCTCTTGCTTGAACTCCTTTTCTATATCATCTTTGGTATGATTTGGTTTTGCTTACTGCAATATCTGGCACTTATCCTTGTACTCACCAATGTGAGTTCTCCATAAAAATTGAATAAAGGCCCTAGCCTTGACAAAATTATCATCTGACAAGAACTCCTCACTGGCCTGTTTGGTTACAAAATCTATCTCTTTACCTATAAATTCTACCACTGTGAGATCAACAGTTGTATGCCTAGGTGCCTTTGGCACTCCTTCTTGTAGTTCTTGTGTAGTGACAAAAACTTGGCTAGTGTTCCCCATTTGAAACAATTGCTCAGCAACTACTTGGTCATCCATATGTAAAGGGGACTAGGAGGGAGAGTATAAGACACTCTCTTGCTCTTTTCCCTCCACCTTTTGTTTCTTGGGAGAGGGTATCTGTTCAGAACTAGTACTTGCTAGCCTCTTTCCTTTATGCTTAGAAGATTTAGCAATCTTGGGCATGATAGTACTGTACCCCCTCCTTTTGTATACCACATAATTCTCGAGTGGAATTATCCTTCCTTGTGAAAGTTTGCTAAAGATGGCATGAGCCTTTTCTGGCTCAACCTCCATTATTATTTGTTTCTTCTCACTGAGGGTCTACATGATACCCTCAAATAATGTCATTAAGGACTCAATCTTCTTGGCCCAAAGGAAAAATTCCTTCAAAGGATCATAATACTTATCAAAATTGTGTACAAATTCCAAAGACTTCTTGTATACCATCCATTTCTCTTTCCTGACTTCCTGGTCACTCAGATCAAAAATATTTCTAACAATATCCTCTGAGAAGTTGAATCGGTGCTCTAATGCCAAGCATTTGGTTCTCTTCCTGAACATGCCCATTATAAAATCTTCATTGTCTGCACACCTGGATACAGAGGTTGCCAGATGGTAGGGTTCAAAGTACCTGTCAAACTGTTCCCACCCACCTTTTATGATAATGAAATGGTGGGCTCTTGTAAGAGTAGGGAAGATACTTCCCTTCATTTTGCCTATTAGGGCTTCTTCCTGTAATCCACCCAATTGTCTCATAATTTCTGCAATTCCAATCTTCAGAGGGACTCTATAGGGCATCACATTGGGGGTTCTCCTGAATCCATAAACCTTTATCACTGTAGAAATAGGGTATAAAATCAAATCTCCCCAATTGTGGCCAATCTTCAACTCTGGGGCAAATTCCATAGGTCTCAATAACCTCATCATATCTGTATAGATCCTAGAATTCTATTTGCATAATAATGACTTAAGCCTAGTGGAAAAAACCCTGTCGAAGTATACATAATTGGATTCTTTTCTATCCCATGATAGATCAACACTCCATATTGGAACAAGAAAATCCTCATCACCTTGGAACTTAGTTAGGTCCATCTCTTCCTCAAATAAGTTAGCATTATTGAACAAAACATATGCATCATAGGGGAATACTACCCCATTGGTTTGATTATGTTACTGTCTTGGATACCTGCCAGACATTCATGCATTTGTTGGGCAATGTAAGAGGCATAGTCAAAAACTACTGATAGGTGGGGATGTAGAATTGGAACCACCATGAGCATTATATGGATATGCATTTTTGTCTCTTCATCTTCTCCTAGAACCTGGCACAAGGCACTATACATTTTCTTGGCCTTGCCATTGAAATAATCCAACTTGAATGGCTCTGGTGTGTTAGGCCCTACTACAATCAAGTCCCCTATCTTGTTAAAGTATCCTTTTAGGGCCTCATTTCTATAGTATTCCCTCTGGGTCTGGTATACTTCCTTAAAATAATCGAAATCAATATCATCCATTTGTATTGAAGTATCACTCCAGTTGAAAATTCTTCTGATTTCATCGGCTGTGACAGTCAACAACACATTTCCATGTGTATCCCTAACAACCCTGGATACTTTCTAATAAGTGTTGGCTATCAGGGTGAACAAATCTGTATCCATGAACACCCCGGTTACTATCAACTTTCCCACGTCTAAGTCCCATATATTACAATCTAGGGTAGGGGCGTTCCTTTGGCTGTATGCAGTTCTGAACAAAGTTAGACCATTTAGACTGGTTTTAACATCTTTGGCCCACCTACCCGAGTCATATAAACCCTCTCCTACTCTAAAATAGGGATATGTCAGGACTATTATTTTAATTTGGGTTGCATTGCCTATGGATCCTTTTAATTGTTGTAGGAGATCCTCTCTAACATTTCTTTTCTGATAATCTACCTCTCCTGAAAGTTCAATCCTAGGGGCCATTATGAACCTAGGGCTTTTTGGCTGAGATGAAATTCAGATTTTGAAATGATAATTTTGAAAGCCTTTTGAATTGCAAATCTTACTAGAAACCTAAATTTTTCTGCATTAGAGATGACTTACCTATTCTGTAATTCCTTTTCTTTGCTTAGATAATTCTGGTGAGTTATGGCGACTTCAAGCTGAGACACTGAATTATACTACTTCAATCAAATCAATCTTTTGCATTGAATTGAACTGAAATGGCCACAGGTTCTGCAATCAATTTGCTTGCTTCAAATTCACGGCTTAACGGCTCACTGGAACTCATTTTTGTAACTTTGAATCTGAGCCATAGATTTCAACATCTCCTTCATCAGACGACCCTCTTCTTTTCCCTGAAAAAACTGTTCATTTGGGACATGTGTCAGCATGACTTAATCGCTTATATGATAGATGTCATGCTTCTTCTCCTTAAGTGATTAAGTCCACCATCTGATTCATCCTAAACTGTTTGGAGGTTATCTCACCTTGAGTTTACTGATTGTGGATGCAACATCATCATCTATGCCATGTGTCATCATGGATTATTCGCTTATCCATTAGATCTCAAGCACTTCACCTTTAAGTGATTAATCTGACCGTCGATCTTTTTTGTAGGTGTTGCTCCTTTAATTTCATCTTTACGACCTTAGCCAGACCCACTAGGACATGTGGCATCATGACTTAATGGCTTAGGTGATAGGTGTTGATTACTTTCATTTTAATCCATTAAGCGAGCCGTTAGATCATTTCAAACTTCTCCAACCTTTATCCTGCAGTCAGCTTTACCTTTAGTGGATTACACGTCATCACATGTGACATGCGTCATCACCGCTTAATGGCTTAGACACTAGATCTTGATTACTTTTGATATAAGCCATTAAGCGGACCATTGGATACGAAATAAGTTGTCTATGTTTTACTCCTTGCCATCTCAGAATACTCGGGTCCACCAATTGCCACATGTCTTCACCGCTTAATTGCTTAACTGATAGATCTCATGCATCTTGCCTTTAAGCGATTATGCCAACCGTTAGATCTTTCTAAACTTTAATCACCTTTATGTTGCTGATGACAGGACCCACATTAATTCCCTTGACACGTGTAAAAACTGCTTAATCACTTATCCATTAGATGGTGCACACTTTGGGATTAAGCGATTAAGTCTACCATCGATTCTTTCATGATCTACCCACTATTTAGCTGAGAACCTTTATGACCATCAGACCCACCAAAGACACGTGGAGTCATGACTTAATGGCTTACCTAATAGATCTCGAGTGGTTTGGGATTAAGCCATTAAGTGAGCCATCCGATTAAAAAACACTTGCTCGATATATAATGAATCTTATTAAAATATTAGCAGACTTTGGATTAAGGGAATAATATAAGACCACGGTGTTAGGATCGACAAATTTAATAAACATGACCACTTAAAAATGAACCCATTCGAGACATGAATTAAGTGAAAAAGGTAACGTGAAATTAGAAATAATTTCAACGCTTAGAGTTTTTATAACTGAAATTATACTAGGAGACATGAAACAAGGGCTTTCTAGCATTTCCAACTAGGTTGAGGGCTAGAAGAAAATTTGCAGAGGCATAAGAACAATTTTAACCATAATTTTAAAGCTTTGGATATCATGAATGATAGGAGACTTCAAAATTTTACTTGGCATGTTCCAAACAAGAAATAGTACCAACAATCTACACCCAAAAGGATTGCAAAATCCAAATCTTCATCTCAAGACCTTTCCAGCGGTATATGATACTTCATACTTAGCCTCTAGGAGCTACCCGTGATGTTCATTTGAAAATATGGTCTACATTAAAATCATTTATTTTGCAATGTTTTGCTTGTAATTTTCAATAGTTTGTGCATAAATATTTATTCTTGCACATTAATTTTGCATTTTATTCCTTTTATCTACATAGACATACCAGATTTTGCCACTTGGCACCTCTTGATTGGCTTTGAAAATCCACCTCTACATCTTGATTGGCTCCATTTGACCTCCATGAGTGTGCAACTAGCCTTGATTGCTCACTCGCATGCATTTTATGTCATCTTGGAAACTATCTGTGACTGCACGATGAGCTTGATCTCTCACCCGTGAGCCATGTTGGTCATCTTGGAAAGTTGGCATGACTGTGCAATAAGCTCATTTTAGGTCCATGACTAAGCGACTGCATCCTGTGCGACTGCATGATGAGATTTTTCGCTCACCCGTGAGGCATTTTGGTCATCTCAAAAATCCTCCACGACTACGCGATGAGCTCATTTTAGGTCTGCAACTGAGTGACTGCATCCTGTGTGATAAGCATAGTCACTCACCCGCAAGCCATTTTGGTTATCTTGAAAATCCTCAACCATTGCGTGACGGGCTCACTACTAGTCCATGACTGAGCAACGAGCTGCTCTGTGACTGCATGATGAGCTCATTTCTGGTCTTCAACTGAGTGACTGCATCCTGTGCAACAAGCTCATTTCTGGTTTGCGACTGAGTGACTGCATCCTGTGTGACTGCACAACAAGCTCATTTCTGGTTCGCGACTGTGCGACGAGCTCATTTTTGGTCCGCGAATGAGCAATGAGCTCATTGCTACATCACCTACAAAATTTGTTACCTGGTCGATTATGTAGGATTCCCAAGATACCACCTACCCATGTGCATGGAGGGCCTCCTCTTTATTCTTCAAATTACCTTGTGAGCATTTTATCTTATAAACATTTTCAAACTCCACTTTCCCATCAATGTGGGATAATTCTGCAAGTATGTTTTAAAGTTATATCTGCTTGTGCATCCAAAATTCATTTATTCTACCCAAGTCGAGGGAATTCTCCACCATGCTCAAGTGTTGCACTCACCAAGGAGAGCTTGGCTCTTAGTTCATATTACTTGATGAGCATTTTAGCATATAAACATTTAAAAACATCTCCCCACCGCCAATGTGGGATAAAAATTCTAGAAGCACTGCTGATTTTTTTAATTTTTGCCAATACTTAGAGGACCATAACTTTTGATTTTCAATCTGAGTTTTTCTAAAAAAAAATTTGTAGAGTGCATGCATGGTCCTCTCAAATATATTAAAAATTCAGCTTGACCCAGTTCATATTTTTGGAGATAGAATTAAAAATGTGACTAGATGTGCTCCCACATTTGCAATTAAAACTTGAAACGGTTTAGAGACTTTCTTTACTTTCCACATTTTGTATTTAGTTCACATGCCTATGTTTTTGCTTCCATATTTATTTATTTCTTACAGAGCATTCAAACCATTGTCTTCTGTTCCAAATTGATTTGCATGACTTCACTTACCGGCAGCGTTCTGTTCATGAACTTTCAGGCTTAAGAGGCATCTCATACAAAACTTTGGAAAATCCCACTTCAAGTTCACTTTGTGCATCTTCGACACCTTTCCCATCTTCAATTGACTGAAACATAGCCTATTGTGAAATTTGACCATGAAGCATTGAAATGGCAGCCATTATAAACAACTTTTTATATCTCTACAATAATGATATGACAAACAACAACTGGCCTTTGGAAATGGCCTTAAAACTGACTGAAAGGTTTACCAGAGCTCCCAAATCCAGAAGACATGAAGTCTTTCGTGTTTACTAGCATCTTGTAAAATCATATCTCCATGACACCTTCAAAAGTGATATATTTTAAACTCCCAAGTTGACCATTTTCATAAATTGCAAATGCACTTGTCAAAACACATGCAAACTGACTTCGGAGTCACTTCTCTAAAGTAGGTCACTTGATAAAACTAGGAAATGTGCAAAAAGTAGACTTAGGTGAACGCCTCCAAATGGCTACCTCCAAAACATATCAAAATTGAAATCTGAGAGCTGAAACCCACTATACTTGCTTAATGAAATGTGTTGAACCCACTCTCCAAGTGGTATTTCATGAAAAACATAAGGTCTCTTTTTGCTTGCATTCAAAGTAATCCTTCTCCGCAACCTTTTAGGGAAATTTTTACTTATTAACTCCAAGTTTTTTCAAAATTTAGAGTACTAACAGATCCTACTAAAATTCCTAAGACTCTGAGGTATGTTAAGAAAAACCATCCTAAACATCAAATTATTGGTAATGCAAATAAAGGAATGATGATAAGATCGAGATTACGAGATGAAATTTGTTTGATTTCTCAAGTTGAACCAAAATCTATTGATGTGACATGTAGAGATAAATCTTGGACTAAGGCTATGCAGAAAGAATTGGAACATATAAAGAAAAATAACACTTGGAAACTAGTTCCTATACCTAAAGATAAGAATGTTATAGGAACTAAGTGGGTTCTCAGAAACAAGATGAATGAAGAAGGAAAGGTTGTAAGAAATAAGGAAAGATTGGTTTGTAAAGGCTACTCACAATAATAAGGTATAGACTTTGAAGAAATATTTGCTCTTGTTGCTATGCTTGAGGCTATAAGATTATTTATTTCTTATGTTGCACACAAAAAACTTCAAATTATATCATATGGATGTGAAATCTGCATTTCTGAATGGAGATCTTGAAGAGGAAGTATATATTGAACAACCTAATTGATTTCCTCTGACAGAAGATGAGGATATGGTTTCCAAGTTGAAGAATGCTTTGTATGAACTAAAACAAGCACCTAGATCATGGTATGCAAGAATGAACATGTATCTACTTCATCTTGGTTTCAAAAAAGGTAATGCAGACAATAATCTGTACGTAAGAACTAGTGAAGATATAATTCTAATAGTTGAAGTTTTTGTCGATGATATCATTCTTGGAGGAAATGATGTAATGATTAAAATGTTCTCTAAGGAAATGCAAAATTAATTTGAGATGTCAATGATTGGTGAGATGAAAGTTTTCCTTGGACTACAAATTAATCAGAACAAGAATGGTATTTTTATTTCTCAGAAAAAGTATCTTAAAGAAATGCTGAAAAAGTTTGGAATGGAAGATTGTAAACATGTTGGAACACCTATAGTTACTGGTCACAATATTACTACTATTGACAAATCTTAGAGTGTTTTTCAGACAAAGTATAGATATATGATTGGAGGATTACAATATCTGAATCACACCAGACCAAATATTGCTAATGTAGTTGGAATTGTGGAAAGATATCAAGCAGATCCTATAGAGACACACCTTGCTGTTGTGGAAATAATATTTAGATATCTGAATGGAACACTGGATTATGGCTTATCATATATGAAATCTGATGATTTTGATTTGCATTCTTATACTGATGCTGATTGTGCATGAAATGTTGATGATGGAAAGAGTAAAAGTGGTGGTGCATTCTTTCTTGCGAAAAGATTGGTTTCATGGTTAAGTGAAAAGCAGAATTGTATAGCTCAGTCTACTGCTGAATCAGAGTATGTTACTGCTGTCATAAATTGCACACAGATTGTTTGGATGAAGTGAATGCCAAAGGACATTGGGATAACATTCAATGAGCCAATGGTTATCCATTGTGATAACACTAGTACAGTGAATATGTCAAAGAATATAGTAATGCATTCAAAGACTAAATATATTTCTATCAAGTATCATTTCTTGAGAGACAAGGTTGCAGAAAAGGAGATTAGATTGGAGTATATCAGCACAAAGGAACAGATAGCAAATATATTTACAAAACCTTTTCTAAAGGATGCCTTTGAGTATCTCAGATGTATGCTTGGGATGAGATCCCCTCCTTCTGAGAACTAAATTGATGTAGGAATGCATCAATCCAGTGGCTTTTAGAGCTACATCATTTTCTAGACTTGATGTATGGATCTACTCCTCAGGGGGAGTGATCGCAGGAAAATTATAGAACACATTTGGGTGATTTTGTACCTAGTTTTTGGAGACATGAATATTTGAAAAAGATACACCTTACAAAGGAAAGAAGAATATTTATGGCACCCTTTTCCATTTTTGTCAAAGGGGGAGAGATTCTATGTGAAAATCCCTACTATTTTAGGGAGAGCTGTGTTGAGGATATTGAGAAGATTGTATTGAGAGTAAGTACTTTTGGGTTGATGGATTTTTTGATATGTTGAAATCAATGCCAAAGGGGGATATTATTGGAATTATTTTCTATTGTTGTTGTTGGCATTCATGTTTTGTCACTAATGTTAATATATATTTCTATGAAGGAAGAACAAACTAGTTATTATTGTTGCTTGATGAATGATAGAAGTGTACGAGTACTGTATGATTGTTTAAGAATGAGTGAAGATGGTGATGTGTACATTGATTTTTTGTGATATTATTTCTAATGTTGCATGGATTAATATTTCATATGGAGTGAGTTACAAATGTTTTAGTGAAGACTGGGTACCTGACTGTGACATTGATCTTTGACAGAGTTAGTCTCTATGTTTTGAGAATGACTTGTGTGCAAGAAGGATCTATGATATGTGAGCTTGGGGAATGTCAAGAGACATGTTGAGGAATTTTTTTATGATTCTTGGGTCGCATGACTCTTGGTGATGTCATTTTTGGTGTGTGTTTTAGAGAAGACCTATTTGGGGCCGACTTCGTAGATGTAGCGTGTATTGTGGAGTGCGAGTGTGGATTACGGATTTTAGATTATATTTGATGAATTGTAATTGATGTTTACTTGTTATAGGTAACCTTTGTATCTTAGCAAGGGGTTAAGTAATTATTTGTGCATTGGGGAAGTCTTAATTGGCCGACCTATTTACTTATTGTAAATCTGTATAAAAGAAAGATTATTTTCCTTTATGGAAGTGGGGTAATAGCGAAGTGTGGAAGCTACAAGATTGTTTATGTGAAGTCTTCTAGATGTATTTCAGAGGATGTGATTAAAATACTTCATTGGAAATGATCAAGAAAAGACAGTTGCTATCAGACAGTTCACTAGATTGTATATTTCTTATATACACTTGTATTTCAGACAGTAAGTCCCAAGGGTGGATTCAACCTTCTTTAGGCAGCGTTCCTAGGAAGAGAGCCTATTATTAATCTTGAATCCTATAGGGCCTATCCTTTAATATGGACTATGTACTATAATTCATTAATAATCTCGTAACAGAGCTAACTATTTTAGCAGGGATACTATACTCTCAGTACATTATTTTTGGGTGCCTATTCCCACCAGGGTTTTACCTTTAATAGAGTTTCCTCAAAAACAAAGGATTTTTCTATGGGATTTTATTTATTGTGTTATCATTTGGATTAAAGTTTTGGTTTATAATGTTTAATGTTTAATAATATGTCTCACAATTGATTCAGACCCCCTCTTAGTTGTGTTGGTGGACTGTTATTCCTAACATAAACTGATAACTATTTTTTGTGATAGTACAAGTGCAATAAATATTTCCAAGAATCTAGTAATGCATTCCAAGACTAAGAACATTGCAATTATCACTTTCTGAAAGAGCAAGTGTAGAAGGAGATGAAGTTGGAATATGTACCAACAAAGGAGAAGATAGAAGATATCTTCACAAAGCCACTACCTAAGGATACTTTTGAGTACCTTAGAGGTAAGCTATGGGTTATGCCCCTACCTAGATAGAACTAAGATTTTTTTGGTGCATCAATCCAGTAGATTTATTTCCATATCTTTCACTGTGGATTAATGTTCAGGGGACTACTCCTTAGGGGGAGCAGTTAGAAAGAGATGAAGATAGTGGAAACAAATGAAGACTTGGGCATATTCTGTCATTGGAATTGTTGTCAAAGGGGGAGAATAATTAGTAAAGGGAGAGATAATCTATGTCGGATAAAGGAGGAGAGAACCAAAGATCAAGAACAAAGAACTACAAATATGTATCAGCTAAGGGGGAGAATTTTTGGTATCTAGATATTTTATTGGTATTGTTGGTTTTTCCATCGATGCCAAAGGGGGGATTATTGGCATAAATTATGTAGAGATTTAAGTTAAGTATGTTATGGTATGCGTTTGATGCAAATTTGATGATAGGTTGATCAGTTATGATATTGTCATTGATGTCAACTTAGTGTTTGGTGGTTGATAGTGTTCCAATTACACTAATGTATGTTCAAGAGGTTGGATCTAGATCTATGGTAAGAGTTGGTGTGTGTGATTGTAATGAAAGACTAAGTGATGTATCTAGATGTTGTATATACAACCGCACACGTTTATCATATGTATGGTGTGACTTATTATTGATTGAAGGTTGACATGTCAATAAGAAGAACAAGATGTAGCCAAGGAGGAATAATTTTATGATTGTGTCAAATAGGTTTGAATTCAAGTGTTGTGATCCAGGATATGTTATTTTGACTATGTTATAGGGTTTTTGTTATGACCACATCATGATTGGTGACCAGAAGACCGAGTTTCAATGGACAAAAGTTTGTTCATTGAAAAGTAAAAGTTCTTAGAACAATAAATCATATCCTCAATGATTGATGATGTATGGTGTTATGGTAAGTGGTTATGTGTTCTAGGGATCGTAGTGAAGCTGTAGATCAATGTAGATTGATGAGTTGGCATTTTTATTATTGTATGATCAAATTTCTTAAAGTTGTGCAAGTACATTGGAAAGTGTGTTGTGGTTTGAATTTTCTTTGTCAAATTGATGTGTGGTTTGTATTGGCAATCAAAAAGATCTTATTATCAATGGATTTGGTTTTGGTAATATGTTTTGGTAGATTTGAGATGAAATTCAAATGTAATTAAGACTATTTTTACACCTTAAGTTGTAAAATTCTTTATATATCATCTTGATGTATTATGAGAAGCGTATAGAAGAGAAAGACCATGAATGCAGTTGTGTAATCATAGGGTTTGGATAGTATGCATGTAAAGTAGAGAGTGAGCTTGAAATAGATCTATACTAGAAGAGGAGTGCTATTTTTAGGGTGACACTTTAATTAGGGTTTGAAATCCCTTAGCAGGGTTACTCCTAATAGGGTAAAGATCCTAACAGGGCTAGAGGTAAATCCATTATCCGAGTGGCTCCTAGTAGGGTCTTGCTCTTAACTGGGCATTTGTAATCTCCTAATAGGTCTAAGCTCTTAACCAAGTATACTTCATAAGAGAGAAAAATTATTTGTGGGTGTCATTCCCACACCTGGTTTTTCCCAGTTGGGTTTCCACGAGAAAAATATTGGTGTTTATGTGTTGCATGATTGTGGATGTTCATCTTCATTGGTTTGTTTAATCATTAAATGGATGTTAATTGATGCAAGTTGTTGAATGGTTTATGAAAAGTTTAATTTGTTAGATTATTGATTCACCCCCCTCTCAGTAATCTTGGATCTAATAAAACTAACAAAGACTAATAGATTAATGAGTAATATTTACAACCAAATGGCATTGAAAAAATGAATATTATTACTACAGAATTTTCAAATATGTAACATGCTTATTTTACCATTCTCAAGCTCCAACTTGCTAGGAGTAGCAGTGTTGTAAAAAAATGATGTTAAAATATTTCACAATATTTTTCAAGGTTTTGACTTTTGTCTCCAACACAAAACAATACACAAACCCTAATGTGAGGAAAAAGACCACGTAGAAGAAGAAGAAGACGCCAATCACACTGATTGCGTGAAAAGATTAGAAACATTATGGAAACAATTGTTGCACTCAGAAGTGTTGGAAACTTGGCTAATATGACTTATTTTGTGTTTTCATTATGGCAAAAAAGTCATATGAAGTTTTGACAGAAAACTATGAAGTGAAAATTGACTAAGTATAGAAGACATAATAGAACAGTGATTTGCAATCGATCAGAGCACCGGCGCACGTGCGTAGGATCAAATCAAGATATGCGCATTCAGACTTAAGTTCTATGATATGTTCTTGTGCTTTCCCTAGACACGCATGGTCAGATATGTTAGTATGGACAAGTTACAGAAAGATCAAGTACACTAGCAGTTCAGAAAATAGAGTATGAAGCCGACTTCAGTT
This sequence comes from Thuja plicata, assembly GCA_018584345.1. Classification (NCBI taxonomy): domain Eukaryota; kingdom Viridiplantae; phylum Streptophyta; class Pinopsida; order Cupressales; family Cupressaceae; genus Thuja; species Thuja plicata. The sequence goes on from MU226684.1 coordinate 1,653,584, forward strand.
TTTGGATCAGCGTATAATATTTTATTATGTAAAGGCCAAGCACCTATTATAGTATGTTTGTAATCATGTATTAATTACTATTGTAAACACACTTAAGACAATTTGTTTGGAAGCATTGTGAATATTGTTTTTGGGCCGACTGAGGTCTTGTTTATGGTTGCGTCTATTCAGGCATGAACATATATATATACATATATATATATATACATATATATATATACATATATATATATATATAACATGCAAAGTTGTATTAGAGTGTTGTTGAATATGTAGAGCAGAGATATAAAATAATAGTATAAGATGTCAGAATGAGATAAAGCTCTTTAAGAGTATAAGAGCATCAGCGCATAACTAGAACTGATCAGACAATTGTGTCACATACAACAGTTCACTTTTGGATATAGTGTATATCTATTATCAAGGAGGTTGTAGCCTTCATCCTACTGAGCAGTGAGCTTCTTGGACAATGAGTCCTCACCC
>MU226684.1:1659961-1681837 GCA_018584345.1 Thuja plicata
TATATATATATAACATGTAAAGTTGTATTAGAGTGTCGTCAAATATGTAGAGTAGAGATATAAAAGAATAGTATAAGATGTCAGAATGAGATAAAGCTCTTTAAGAGTATAAGAGCATCAGTGCATAACCGAAACTGATCAGACAATTTGTCACATACAATAGTTCACTTTTGGATATAGTGTATATCTATTATCAAGGAGGTTGTAGCCTTCATCCTACTAAGCAGTGAGCTTCTTGGATAGTGAGTCCTCACCCCTAACAACGTTATTTGTAAAAGACTCCTAACAGGGTCAGACCCTTAACTGAGTCATTGTACTTGCATTGTAAAAACCACTCCTAACAGGGCAAAGGAACTTTAAAAGGTTCATTATACTAGTGCAATATTTGTGGGTACTAATTCTCACCGGGGTTTTCCTTTGATCAAGGTTTCCCTGTAATAATATCATGTGTTATGTGTTCTTATGTTAATCTTCAATTGATATATATTTTATTAATGTTTAAAGTTGTTGAAATAGAATAAATAGACAAACACTAATTCACCCCCTTCTCAGTGTTTCTAACAAGAAGTCTGTTGAGTCTGGAAGCCTGCACGAGATTGAAATTTGTGCAAAAAATAGGGAATATTTCACATTAAATTCAATTTGAGAGAGGATGGAAAATTCTATATTTATCCATGCTTGAAAAAAATGGTCTGAAATTAATTGATTGGCATATTATCTTCACCGCCAATCTTTACCCTTTCCTCTTCAACTACACTGCCAATCTTTAGTTTTATCCATAACTGTTAAGCATACCAACCATTTATTTTTTATGTACAATGAATGCTTGAGTTTGTGTCATAGCTCTATAAAATGCCTCTTAGCGTAATACATTTTTTTGTTCTTGAAATGCAAATAGACGTTGGAAAATTTTAGTAGTATCATATTTGAGAAATAAATTCAAAAGGATCATTATGTAAAAGTTAACATAAATGAATTCAAGAAAATTCCATTTTTCTATTTAATTATTAAAATTAATTTTAAATATTAATATGAGAAAAGAAATAATGTTTACCATTCTTTCATCCATCTTTGTCACTATAATGGTGAATGGTTGGTGTAGCCATCAAGGCATTTTCCTTTTATGAATGCTAAATATAGTAAGAGGAGGGAATTTCATGAGATAACTACTCAATGGAATAGAGGGAAACAATGATTGTATGAGATTCCAAGTTTCTAGTAATGTGATTAGAAGATAGATCTTTTCAATTTGCAGTACATGTGGATAAATATTTTGATTATGAGTAGATAAGATAAGATAAATTTATTAATGTCCAACAAGAGACCAACAAGGGTCTAAGGGACTGGAAAGGTACAAAAAAAGGAACAACGAAACAACAGACCACCAAACAGTGGCCAGGAAAACAACCAAGAGAAAAAAAAAAAAAGACAAGAGAAGGACTAAGGATAATTTTCAGGTAGAAATAAATCCAACACTAAAGGATAATGATCCAGATGAGCAGGAACCCTGGGTCATCGTTGAAGATATGGGTTTTTGAATGACATATTGGGTTGGTAGATGGGGAATATGCCACATTAAACCTTTGAAACATGTAGACATCTATTAAATCACAAAGGATGGATATTTTTGTCAGTTATTAGAAATGCACTTGTAAACATCCCCCACAAAAAGGTCTTGCAGTATTTGCCAAAAAGTTTCAAAGGAGGATTTATCACATAAAACAGTCATGGTTAGAATATAAATGCCAAAGATGGACATGTTAAAAAGGATTTAGAAACTTCCAAGAAAATAGAATCATTCCAAACTTATTTTTCTATTTTATTGGAAATCATTCAATGTATGAGTTTGAACTACAAAACAAAAATTAAATTAGTGAAATTCTTTAATCGAGTTGCATTCTACAATAGAAACAAAAATATGTAGTAATTGTAAATAGAAAAAAAAAGTAAAACTTGCAAGAAAATCAAAAGTTCAAGAAAATGCTAATGGATCTTCCGCCTAGCTGCTATAAATAATTTGAAAACATGTCAAAAATTTATTTTAAATGGTTCCTAAAGAGTAGCCAAATTTGTTGGTGTTAGTTCAATATTTATTTCACTTTCTCACATAAAATCTGAGAAGACTCTTCATTTCATGTTGCTTCATCTCCCACACATATGTGTATGTAACTGCTATTCATGTGGGTGATTTGAATTTCATGTTGATGTCAGGTGTAGGTGTACTATTTTCTTTTATGAAATTATTTTTCATTGCTAACTCTTCCACTATTCAACTAGATCTTCCACTTTCTCAATGACATGGATCATTTTTGTTAAAAATGTCCAAATGTTTACAACCAAAATTGATACTACTGTAAGAAGCCTCTTAGCTTAATAAATTATCCAAGTATTTAATATTTGCAATAGTTAACTCTTTTTAAAAAATAAAATAATGTGAAGCATATTAAAGAATGTGTATAAAGGATTTTTAATGTGGTTTCAAGTTATGGAGCAATTTGAGAGAGTCATAAAAAAAACAAGGAAAACACACATACAAAATGAGGATTGGTTTTGTTCTGCAACTCCTCAGCTAACTATATTGCTTATGTAGAAATTCCTACAATAAAAGCCAAATAAGTTTTAATATACCCATGCAATGAAAAGGACACACCCATGGGATGCAAAGACCAAGAGGCTTGAAAGCTACAAGAAGGGTAGATGGTGAATCTAAATAAGTAGGAAGTTTCATGACAGTTGTACTTGTGACTATATGTCAATTTTCTATATGTAATAATTATAATATTTAATCACACTATTAAGTTTGGTAGCATTGATGCTTTGTTATATTATTTTTCCATTCATGACATTAGTCAAAAGAGTAATTCACCTTGTTCAATTTGTTACCAATCACAATGTAGTAATCAAGTTGTTCAAAACGTAGTAGTCGATTTATTCACCTTTGTTAATTTGTTTCCAATCACAATATGGTAGTTGAGTGTATGGAGCACTAGAAGATTTTTTTTAATGAAAAATAGCTTTCAATTAATAATTTGCACAACATTTGAAACTTTAAAAAAATAAAATAAAAGAGGGGTTAAAATTTATTCAAACAAGAAAAAAATACAAAGCATGGGCATCAAACAGCCATATCAAGATCCACTAAGTGGTCAAAAATTTTAGACAAACCCAGAGGTAATTGACTCTTATCCATAATATTCCAATTTTGCATGTGATTAGTATCCCATTTGGCTAGACAATCCGCTATGCCATTCCACTCCCTAGGGATATGAGTGAAATTAAAAAATACAATGAAGCACATAAATGAAGAATATGGTTAATAACCAAAGCTAACTTCCAACTAACATCCTCAGAATGTTGTCACGTCAACAAATGCATCAACACCTATGAAACACATTCACAAATGAGCTTGCTCCACCCAAGGGCACAAGCATGCTCCACAACATACAAAATAGTAGTATCCTCCATAAAATTGTTAGTACAATGACCTTTATAAATAAAAAACATAAATTCAATTGTCCTCAAGTTATCTCTACCAACTCCACCAATGCCTACAGGACCTGGATTTCTCCAAGAAGACCCATCCGTGTTGATTTTTAGAATTATCTATGGAGGTGGAGTCCATCTCCCCACCCTATTAATATTTCATAGAGGGCATCTACATCGATTCCTCACGAGTGGGCCTTGTGGAGGTGGAAAATGGAGACAGTTATAGAAAATAACATCACCAAGATCCATAGAATCCAACATATCACATTTAGCCAAACAATTTCTCTCAAAGAATGGAGAATTTCCCACCACAGGTGGTGAGCCTCCAACAATACGTCTTGAAAGGTATGATGATTCCTCTCCAACTAGATATGTCAAAGAATAAAATAAGGGACAAGAGTCCAAGAAAAATTAACAAAAGAAGTCTTGACAAGAGCCTTGCCCCATCAATCAAAGAACTCAGCCAAAGAAGAGACATGCCAACAAGCTTGATTCCAAACATCCCACCAAAAGTGTCAAATATATCTATTGAAGGAGCACTAGAAAAATACATGAGAGACAATTTCTTAACTGTTATGACACAACACACACATCGAAGGTCCTTTAAAGCCACACTTACAAAGATTATCCTAAGTAAGATGTTGATTATAGATCACTAACCACATGAAAAAATTTCACTTGGCCATGAGAACTTATACCCAACATGTTTCCACCAAGGAACTTGAATGCCCCCAAAATTATTCCACACTAGCTCAACATAACCTGCAGAAACATAAAACTTTCTAGACAAATCACTGCTAGCCCAAGCTAGAACATCATTTCCAACAAAGGTAGTGCACTCTCTAGAATTTATAATATGATTCAACTCTTGACTATCATACACAAATCCTCCTGGAGGCCATTCAAAAGGATGTTTCCAATGAAAATAAATTGCCAACCCATAATTATAGGCAATCTTATAATGGTCAACGGTATCCCAACCAGTAGCAGTAAAGGTATCAAAAAGGACTTGAAGGTGGGGATGAGTAGAAAGGATAGAAGGATGACCATCCCAAGAATTCAACCAAAAAAGAGCTAGTTATTGTATGACAAATCCAAAAGATCCCATTCTTGACCAACTAAGCCCCAAGTTTCAAAGTGTTCTAGATCATAGAACCTCTTCCCATAAAAGGAGAGTGGGAGACATCAAACTCATTAACACCTGGAAAATACTTAGAGGTGATAATATGGGCCCAAAATTGATGTTGGGTAGTGCACCAACAGCAATGTAACTTTCAGCAATAAATTTCCCATTTAAAATAGTAGAGTGTAAGCCAAGGTTGCCCTCATTCTTATGTCTGCACATAGTTTCCCACTTAACAAGACTCATATTCAAAGTTGAGAAGTTCCCGCTCAAATAAATTGACAAGAGAGGGCATAAAATTCCCAAAGAAAATACATGGGAGAAACCTGAACAAAACATTTGTATATAGGAAGAGCTTGAATAATTGACTTAAGAAGAGTTAAGCGAGAAGCGGTAGATAACCAACGATGAGTCCAATGATTAAATTTTTGACACAACTTGTCAAGAAACATTTTCCAAGAGGACTTGGGATGTCTACTATAGTAAGAGGAATTCCCAAATAAACAAATGGAAGATACCCAATCTGGAACCACAAAATATCAACAATACGCCTTTGAATGGCCTGGGGGGTATTGAAGAAGAAAATAGAGGATTTATGCTGATTGACTTTCTGACTTGAAGTTGCAAATTAAACATCCAAGGATTATTTAAAATATTCATATTCTCTAAGACAAACCAATCCCATAAGAGATGTTTTATCCACAAACCAGAGATGTGAGAGTTGTGGCAATCCATTGCCCCATTACCACCAATGAATCAAGCCCTGGGCAATGCAAAATTTTAGAAAATGACCCAGAACCTCACCAAAATAATAAATAGTTAAGGAGAAAGAGGATCCCCTTGGAAAAGGCCTCTAGAAGTACCAAAAGGCTCTAAAGGTACTCCACTCAAAATAAACAAAAAAGAAGCAGGAGAAACACAACTCATAGTCCAACTCACCCATTTTACAATAAAACAAAAGGCTAAGAGAATTTTATAAAGAATTTCCATTTGAATCTATCATAAGCCTTGGCCATATACATTAATGAACATAGATCTCTCCTTTGAAGTTTCCATAGAGTGAAAAACCTTAGAAGCCACCACCACCCCATCCAGAATATGTTTACTAGTCACAAAACCCCCTTGTTCTGCAGAGATCACCACAGTAAGACAAGTTTTGAGCCTCTCTGCAATCTATTTAGTGATAATCTTATGCACCACATTACAAAGAGCAATAGATCGAAAAAATTCAAGTTTATCCACACCTTTCTTTTTGGGAATGAGAGTCAAGAAGGTAGAATTTAGGGTATGAAGCATCTTATTATTACAAAGAGATTCCCTAAAAACCTCCAAAAGATCTAGATTAATAATATCCCCAAACTCCTAAAAAATATCAATATGGAAGCCATCTAGGCCTAGAGCTTTGCCTTTGTTCATCCCAAAAATAATCTCTTCCAATTCAGGAAGCTGAATCAACCAAATGAGAGAGGCATTCATCACGTTAGTGACAAGAGAGGGAATATAGGAAATGATCAAATTTTCCTCAGCATCAGCTAGAGGGGAATCTGTAGCTAAAAGAGTAGAATAAATCTGACAAGCCTCACTAGTCATAGCCAATAGAGAATAAATTTGAAGACCATACGAGGTAAAAGGAGAGGAAATATACCCCTTATTATGATGAGTCTGAATAGAATGATGAAAGAAACCAGTATTCATATCTCCTTCTTATAACCAATCAATCTGATCCTTCTGTTCCCAATAAATATCCTCTCAAATTTATCATTCCTCCACATCCCGCGTGACCTAAGATTTGGCTTTTTCAAGAGCATATGAGAATCCACAATCCCAAATTTGGCAAGTAATCACCGCAATACAGTCAAGAGAATTCCTCTTCATGAAATGAAGGTTACCAAAACAAGATGCATTCCATCTCTTAAGGTGATATTCGAGATATTGAAGTTTCTTCACATAAAAAAACATAGTTGTGCCATAAGAAGGGTCACCCTCTCTCCACCACTTAGCCATTAATTCATGCAGAGAAGAGTCCCAAAGCCACATAAGCTGAAATTTTAAAGGAGGATTCATTGGACCAGAAAAAGAAGAGGTAACAAATTTAATTGTCCAATAATCAAATCCTCTCCACTCCATAATTTCAGAGCTAGTAACTAGGCAATTACAAACCCAAGAACAAGAAACAAGAAACCATCCAACCATTCAGAGATCACGTATCCAATCCATCTATTATTCCAAGTAAAAGTCTCATTAGAGGGATTAACATCCACTAAAGAAAGAGAATCCACTTGAGCTTGAAACATATCAGAAGCTGGACCCAACCTAGGTAGCCCCCCCTTTTCTCCTCCAAACTCATCACAAAATTAAAATCATCACCTAAGATCCAAGGAAGGTAAGGAACACATGACTGGACATACCTGATGTGTTCCTAAAGCTATATTTTTCCATGGATGTCAATTGGAGCATAAACATTAGTAATTATAATAGTCTCACTAGAATCCAAGGAAGATGCAACCATGGAAATATAAGATTGACTATAAATCCACCAAAGGGGAGTAATCTTGTGAGGATCCAGAAAAGGGAAAAACCTCCAGAGTTACCCTGAGAACCAATGCACTAATATTGACCATAATACCACATAGGAGAATCATAGTGAATCATGTCATTACCATAAATCTTAGTCTCTTGAACATAGAAAATATTTGGTGAATGAACCACAACCAAATCCTAAATAGCCTTTTGATGAGGGATGTTATTCCACCCCCTAAAATTCCAAGAAGGAAAAATCATTGAGAAGATTGAGAGAAGTAAACATCAATAGGATTGACCACCTTGGATTCCACTAATAAATCCCCAACAAATTTAATCTTCTCCTGATCCTTTTTACAACCACCTCTAGGAGAATTATCAATTGAAGCTTTCTTATGAGGGAATTACTACAAACCCAAACCCAACTATGAGCCTTTCTCTTTTCTAGTTATCTACACCTCCTTATCAAAATCCACAATGATAATGTCAGCCTATAATTCAATGGGAATGTAGGGAACTCTCGATGCAGGGATAGTAGAAGAACCATCCTGCGGTGGACCAACATACTGACTCAAATCAGGGAGCTTCTTCTCCTACAAAATACCATACCTATTGTAACTTCCCTAGAAGAAACCTCAACTGGAATACATTACTCAAGGGCCATAGTTTCCAAAACCTCAAAATGATTTAGGTTTTCATCAGATTTTCTATCCTTAAATGATATTTTTTGGCCTCTCCCCTTGGCACGGGGTTGAACACACACAAATCCATCCTTATTTGGGCCATTTTCCTGCATAGGGGCGTTACCCTTATCTCCTTTATCTTCCTTCGGAACTGAAGGAGGAGGATATCCACTGATAGAAGTACCAAAATTCTTAGGAACATGAGGGCATTCACGTTGGAGATGACCATGCTCATGAGATACCCGACAACAGAAAGGGAGAGACTCATAATCAAAATGTTGAATCCATGATTTAGAACCCACACAAATTTCCAAAGAATGTATAAATGGGTTATTTAAATCAATATCAATACTTATGTGAGAAAAATAAATTACCTTTTAATCTTGGTTTTGTTGAGCAATTGCAACGGGCTTACTAATCATAGCAAAAATTTGTTTCATAATATATTCTTGCCAAAACTCTAGCGGGAGCCTTGGAAAACCAACCCACATAGGAACCTCCAAAGGCATCTCTTCTCTTGAATTAAACCTCGCATACTAGGGTTTGAAAAACAAACTGACATAATTGTAAAAATAAGGGCATCCCTCAAAAACCAGATTCATGTCTTCCGTATTTGTAAAGACAACCAGGAAATAGTTGTTCACAATTAGCATAATCTCCATATCACCTTCAAGCTACCATATGCAATGAATCCATTCCTGAAGTACCGACAAAGAAATGTGGATTTTGAGGAATTTACAGATCAATGCATGCATGCTCCAATAATCCACATCCTTCATAACTGATTCTGGAGGATGTACTAGGACTGGATAGTCATGGTTTTGTAGAAGAAAACCATTCACCTTTTTTAATTTAGAGCTCTCCCATGGATAAAAAGAATCAGGATGTGGTGCATTCACTCCAAAAGAAGACCCATGATATGGTTTGGAGCCAGAAACCACTAGATGATTGAAAACTCATGGCTCCCCCATTAAGAAAAAAAACCACAAAAAAAAACCTCTACAATCAAAACACAACCCACACCAAAACCAACTCCAAACATGCCTATGCTCAACAACAAAACTCCCAACTGATGAACTATAACTGATTGAATGTTTGAAGATGACAAAGTTGATGATCACCGAGATGCAAAAAGTAAAGGAAAGACATTAAATCTACTAATGTGTTATATTTTCATTGATGTTAACTTGATATGGTATGATTTCTCATACACATATTGTCACAACACTTAAAGATCTAAACATACAAAGTTGTTGTCATCGATAATCATGTACACTGAGTGATAGTGAACCCCGAGCACAAAAGTTCACATTGTTACCTGACGGACAGTGTTACCCAAGCAAGTGATACCCAAGAAAGCATTACCAAGATAACTGTAGTTTTCATTGAACATAACTAAAGTTTATGCCTGAGCTATCTGTAGTAGTCACCGAGCACAACTGAAGTATTGACCGACGGGAACTTAAGTTAGGAAAATGACAAAAGCACTTAGCTGGCAGGAGCTAATTATAGAGTTAACTGTTTGACTACTTTTTTTTCATCGAATAGTTAAAAGATAAAGATAAGAAATATATTTAAAGAATGTTTTATTCTAGAAAACAAGGAGAATTTTATGGATTAAAACTAAAGCAAGCATGGCGAGCTTTACGGATCAAGAAGTGATCAACAAAGAAAACAAGAATGACAAGAAATGGTGAAAGCATGTCTATGTAAAGAGAAAAGTAATCCATTATGAAGAATATGAGTGCTGAAGAGAATATTGGTGAAGATAAGAATTCTTCATATAGATCTGATCATACAAGCTGAAGAATAGAGCTAAGAATTCTGCAGACACTGAGCAACAGAGAAGCAACAAAATTCACTGAGAAAAAAGAAGTGGAGAAAAGGAATTGAAGATAACATTGATCAGAAGAGGTATTATGAGCTTACAATAGATATGAACATCTACAAGAATTAAGTTATATTTATGAACAAATCATCTACTATTTCAGTTTAACCATTGATTCAGAAAATCTCTTAACAGAGTAGGATTTAACCATCCTTTATATATTTAGATATATCCAAGGAGTATCAAAAGTTTTTCATGTTGATAGCATAGTGAATGCTAGGTCAAGTGATAAATTATGAGTGATAAATCCTCTAACAAGGTCGCACTCAATAGTGTGTTTGTGTCCTTTAACAAGGTTGGATCTTCACCGAGCTCACTTTAGAAGAGTGAAAATTTTGGGTTACCGGTCCCAAGTGGTTTTTCCCTTAACAGGGTTTCCATATTAAAAATCCATGTGTCAAATGTCTATATTGTTCATTTCTTTGATGTTTTTCTTTACACATTACTAAAATAGGATTGATCGATAAACACTAAGTTATTTACTGTATTTTGGTAAAGGTTAAGAAAAGATAGACTCCTATTCAATAAAGCTTAAGGAAAGGATTAAAAAGTATAAACACCGAGCAGTATATACATGTTAGATTCAAATAAGGCATACATATTGTAGTAATAAAGATAACTAGAGGTTTTATATTTGTGGTATAAAGTTTTGGATTATTGGATTAATTTTTAAGGCCACTGAATCACCCCCCCCTCTTAGTTATTCTAACAATTGGTATCAGAGCTTGTGTTCTTAGAAAGGGAGTTTAAAAGGCTCAAGATAAAGATCACAAGATGAGAAAAAAGGATGTGCCTAAGTTGAACAAGGACAAATTTGCATCATGGCAAAGCAAGATAAGACTCCACCTATCAGGTATTGGAAATGATGTCACTCAATACATAGATATAGATTTTTTTTACCTACTGGACCTCCAAAAATTGATCAATTGAGAGAAAAGAATGAGCATAATTCTATGATGATATAACTTGCCTTCTCACTCTCCGATGTTGAATTTGAAGATGTCAAATCATGCACCACTGCAAAGAAAATGTGGGACAAATTGAAGCTAGTACATGGAGGAGATAAGAATGTTCTAAGAGCTAAGGAAGAAATCCTAAGAGGAAGATTTGATGACCTAAGAATGAAAGAAGGAGAAAACATCACTCAGTACAACTGCAAAATCAAAGAGGTTCTTAATGCTATTTGAGGAGTAGGAGGTGTACTTGAAGAAGAAATAGTGGCAAGTAAAATTCTAAGAACCTTACTGAATGTTTATGCTATTAGAGTATCTGCTATACAATAAATGAGAGCAGTAGCAAATAAAAATGTTAGTCTAGATAGTTTTATTGGTAGACTTATTCCATTTCAGATGAATAACTTTGACAATAGTTTCATACCAACTATTGAGTATGCATTCAAATGTTCTTTAAAAATAAGTCAATCAAGTCATAAACACACTATGAGAAATGATAGTGAAAGTGATAGTGATGACCAATAACTTGATGAGATTGAAGCAATAATGGATAGAAGATTGTAGAGAGGCAAAGGTAGATACAAAGGTAAATTACCATTGGTATGTTTTAATTGTAAAGAGATTGGACACTTTTCTGCTAGATGTCCTAACAAAAGAAAAGAAGACAGAAACAATGACAGATCTTATGAAAAGAAGTTTGAAAGAGGCGATGACAGAGATTACCAAAGTAACTAACAATTTGAAAGAAGAGATAACCAAGAATACAAGGACAAAGGAAATAAGGCTTGTTATCTGGCTAAGAACAAAGATGAGAATACTGACACTGAATTTGATGAAGATATTGAGGTGGTATTTGTTGCTATGAAAGATGATTTAGACAAAGAAGAAAGGTATGTTGAAACTGTACTCATATCTAAGGTTAGTAAAAAAGATATATGGATTATTGATAGTGGTTGTACTCACCACATGACTGAAGATAAGGAAAATTTTGAAAATTTTGAGTATTATAATGGTGGATCAATAAGAATGGGTAATGACTCACCTTGTCCGGTTGAAGGTAAAGGAACAATAATGTTGAATAATTTGATCAGATGTGAAAATTCATATTGGGTGAAAGGACTTAACTATAATCTATTGAGTGTTTCACAGCTGACTAATAAAGGACATCAAGTTGCATTTGAGAAAAAAAAGGCAAAGATTTTTGATGAATCAGGAAGGTTGATCGGAACAGGTGAACAAAAAAAAGGTAACCTATTCTATCTTGAAGATATTAATACCACTTGTTGGAAAGTGATGTATTTTTCATGATGAGATTCAGTTTTTGGTTTTCATTTATGGCAACACATCTAGGTTACAGATCGATTCCTATAAAGTTGAGTTTTGATGACTCTGAAATCGACTAAGTACAGAACTAGAGTTACAAAGGTATTTTGGGTATCGAAGATCAAGATTGATGAATTAGGGAAAGAGAGATTAGAGGAAGATAGTATGAGGTATATTTGACCTCCACCTAAGATCAATTTTTTTTTTTAATGGTTACAACAAGTTAGAGATATTTGAAGACAGACAGACAAACAACATTAGAACAGTGATACAAAGCAGTTGGACAGAAGCGATGATTCAGAGAGTATGACATGGACTCCTGGAAATTGGAGTTGGATTATGGTTTTTGATAACTTATACTTTGATTATGTAAGAGTGCCAAATTTTCATTTGATATTTGTTTTATTAAATGTATTTTGTATTAAGAGTCAACTATGTAATATTTGATTAAGAGAGCCAACTTAGTTAGGAGATAAGATATATATATGGAGAAATTTTTTTTGAGCAAAGATATTATGGCTGAGAGATTATTGGATGGATGACATGACATGAGAATTAAAAAGCAGAGGATGACAGAGATCATTGATGAGCTATGACAGGAACTATCTAAGCATTAGAGATGCTTGTTTTGTTCAATACTGAGAACATTTTGTAATAGAATTACATTGTAAGAGTTGTAACCTCAATTTTCCCCTAACAGGGTGTTGTATACCTTTAACAGGGTTGTAATTCCTTTAACAAGGAAATGTAATATGTAATATTCAGCTCCTAACAGAGCTATCTCTCCTAACAGTCACACTATACTTTATTGCATGCTTGTGGGTACCATCCCCACTGGGGTTTTACATTGGCCAGGGTTTCCTTTGGCCAGGCTTTCCTTGACAACAAAATTATGGTGTTATGAGTACTATGTTATTTTCATTTCTGCAAGTATATGGTTAATGTTTAATTGGTTGAAAAGTTTGAATAACTATTGTAATACTGAAACACCCCCCTCTCAATATTACCTAATCCTAACAATTGGTATCAGATCTTTTGGCCCTTAAAGAGAAATTCTAACAGCTTAAGGGAGATCATAATGGATTTGGACAGTTTGCAAGAAAACTTTGATGTTGTACTTGAAGATCTTGATAAAGAAAAATTAGAGAATGGAGAATTGAGATTCAACATGCGAAGAGCTGAGAAATTTATAAGAAAACTAAGAGACCAACTTGAACTTTCCAGAAGTTAGAGATAGGATCTTGTGGTTCAGATAAAAGAAGATTCAGACAAAGACAATTTAGATCAGCTGAAGCAACTTGAAGAAGAAAATGAAACTTTGAAAATTAAGAATGAAGCTATGACTAAAGAGATACAGTTACAAAAGGATGCTAAGAAGACTAAAGAAACCTTGAATAGTGCATTATAAATAATTAAGAATGAGGGTGACAACTACAAGAACAAGTATCTAGAACTGGAGAAATACAATCAGACTATAAAAGGTGAACTTGTTGAGGCAAAGAAATACATTGAGAAATTTCACACCAGCAATGATTTGATCGATGAACAAAGAGACAGACAGAAACCTAAAGGTGATATGAATGGAATTGGATTCAATGAATTTGAATGCTCAAAGAATTAGGAAAAGAAATCTGATACAAAGATTAATGTTGAAAAACCTACTATTGAGGAACCTAGAGAGAAAATCAGACCTTTCAGAGGTAGATGCTTTGGATGCAACAAGTTTGGGCACATGAAAAGAGACTACATAGGTAATGCCCCTTTTAAGACCTTTTTTGGCTATTTTTTAATTGTAATGGATATGGGCACAAGAAAGTAGAATGCAAGAAACCTAATCAATCTAGATATAGACAAGACAATGGAGAGAGAACCTACAGTGAAAACTACATGCTACAAATGTAGTAGCATTGGACACATTGCAAATTATTGCAAGCTGCAAGTAAATCAGGAAAGAAGGCCTTCTATATGTCACAAATGCAATAATCCAGGTCATATGGCAAATTTTTGCAGGTATAATGGAGCAAACAACAGAAGAGTACCACCTCCTATAAATACATAGAAGAATGGAAATGATATTGGTAAAAGTGTTGCAGATTTGAAGAATGATTTTGATAGTTGTTTTAAGAAAGTAGAAGATAACAGTAGTGGTAAGATATGGAAGATCAAAGAAACAAGTGAGACATTGGTTCAGGGAGAGACAGTAGATGCTACTGGATCTTTGCCTAATGGTAGTAAAGAAGAATCGACCTAATTGGATGATCATGGCCTTAGGGGGAGCATTGGATAAAGACATTAGAATATATCCCACCCTGAAACTTGTGGATTGAGATCATGCGAGCTTAGGTATGAACATGGCCAAGATCTTGGAGTATAAAGTTAAGAGTGTAACATCAGCCAACACATAGATTTTGATCGTGAGATCTACAACCGACTAGAGAGCATTGGGTAAAGTGAAATTTTATAACTTAAACATTGTATAAAGCACCATATGAAGATCTATTTCTTCACCATTTGATGAAGAGCGACCTAAGGAGATTAGAGAGGGGAGAGATTTAGTCTATCCTACATTTTCCTTGCATGATCAATTGAAGCAAAAACTTGGAATTCAACGTGAAAGAGGTATTTACATCATCTAGCTATGGATGCACCTATTATTTATGATGTTGTAGATCAACCTAGGTATAAGTTCAAGAAACATCCATTCAAGTCTTGTGAAGAAGATCTCGAAGGAGCATTTTCCTAGACACCCTATGGATTTTTACACGTAGAATATATTAGGGCTTACATTCATTGTAAGTATGATATACTAGGCACTGATGATATTTGGACTGAGATGGAGCATATGAATGATAAAGGAATTATGAGAGATGAGTATAAATACATTGATCAATTGAGTATTATGAAAATTCTAGATTTGTATGAATTCGATGAAGAAGAGTGGTTCAAGATATTATTGAGTAGAGTACATGATCAGTTCATTTGGATAGGCGAGTAGCCTGTGAAGATTTGTAGTGATTTAATTCATGAGATTACTGGATTGGATAATACAAGAATCATTCTTGTTGTAGAAAAACATGTGAAGAAGCAAGTCAAAACCCTAACACACTCTAAATGGGACAGGCAAGCAATGACTGTGAATGACATCTTTCAACAAGATGTGAGACTAATTGCTATGATACTTGGCTATAAATTCTACCACAACAGTAGACCTAATTCAGTATCTACAGGAGTTATCATGATGACATGGAGAATGGTAAAAGAAAATGTAAAATATAACCTATGCAAAGTGTTAGCACAAAAATTTCTTGAGAATGTAAAATTGGTAAAGAAAGACAAAACAAAGACCTTCAGATTTGGCTCACTATTGGTACATATGTTTATCCACATTGAACACAAATTCCCAGGTATGTACCCTAGTGGTTGGAAATCAGGGATACCTACTGGTATTCAGAACACACAGAGTTATATAAGACATAACAAAACATGGGTTAATGGTGAATTATTTGAAATGATCAAAATCCTTTAGAGGTAGATGAAAGACAGATATAGGATACCTGATGACATAGTTGAGAAATACAAGGATACAATCTATTTCATGGTTGAAAATGATTGTGTATTCTTTGAGGAAGTCACACCAACTAAGAAATGGTGTTATCCTATGGGATATGAGGTAAGTTCAGAGGTACTTACCATGAAAGTTGAACATGTTCTTGCATCTGAGATTGACACGTGAGAAGAAAGATGGGGAACCTATGAGGAGAAATGTACTAAGGGAAGAGAAGAATAGACTAGAGGTCTGAGGAAAAGGAAAATTGATAACCTTGTGCATGAGTGTGTTGTAAAGGCAAGACTAACAGAGGGAGAATTGAAAGAAGTAAAAAAGAAAATGGATGAGCGATCTTCTAGATTGGCAAGTGCTAGTACTGCAGCCCTTCCCACTCCTAAAGTAGTAATGGTAGACAGTCCACCTCCTCCATCACAACAGACATCGCAAGATGAGAAGATTACACCTAGAGTAAACACCAGATCTAGTAGGCAAACATCACCTATGGAACCACGCATTACAAGAGAAGAGAAGAAAATTGAAACTGAGAAGCACATATGGAAGCCTGACATGAAGATGATTGAGAAGAGAGCTATTGAGCAAGGAAAGCTAGTTACAGTAAACAGATACTATGATATGTATGGGGAAGTAGACAAACTTAAGATTGAAGATATTGTGGTTAATCACTTACTTTCTTTCAAGAAGACCCTATTGGAAATTGAGGGAAGTGTACCATAAGATCTATATGAGAGATTGGAGACAAGAAAATAGTTAGCACATATTAAAGATGAAATAATTAGAAATTAGGAAATTGACAACATGCTACCTGTGATATCTTTACAAGAAAGGGACATAATACTCAAAGAATCGAAACCTTTACTGAGAACCAAGATCAGACTACTGAAAATCATGGTAAGAAGATATGATGAAATCACTAAGGAAACTCAAAAATCTGTGGAGAAAATATTGATGAATCCTACTCATGAGGAGACTCCAATTACTAAAACCACTTTGCCTACAAACTTAGGAATGGGAGAAAGTTCAAAACTAGCTGAGGCAAGTGCTAAGAAGAGAGAAGTTAATACACAACCAGATTTATATGTTTCTGGTGTACCTATAACACTTGACACCTCTAATGATGAGAAGGACCCATTTGTAGAAAGTATGGACAATACAATTGTTGAGGAAGAAGAGCATAAAGAAGAAGAAGAACAGAAGAAAGAACAAAGTGAAAAAAATAGGATGAAGGACAGAAAGAATAGGAAGAGAAAGATGAGACTAAAACTGAGGTAATCACATCTTCTATTTCATTGTTGGAAAGAAAAAACAATACAACAGATGTTAATGTTTATTGCATGGATGAAGATGAGTTAGTAAAATTGGATTTTACTACACTCACTAAAACCAAGGAGAGATCGAAACAAAAAGGTGACAAAAAGGCTAAGGTAATAACTAGAGAAATTGATATTGTGAACAAATTTCTTCCAATACCTGTTGTTTTCTAGCATAGAGATGACATTGAAAACCCAAAGATAACACTTGATGAATTTAATGGCTATTATGAGAGTTTGATAAAGATTACAGAGGAGAAGGCAGAAAAGAACTACTCTAAGAAGAAGCTATCTGAAGTTTACAAGTCCATCTCTTGGGACTTGAACATTTTTAAAACCACTACTACAAATGCTAAGAGTTGCATTGGACATGGAAGGAAGCTATTTAGTTACTGCATGAATCCTATCATGCACGTTGAAAATATTGAAGACATCATTGTCAAGGAAAGGGAAACTTTGAAAAGTATGATGGAAAGTTGTGAAACCTCTTCACAATTTGTAACAGAATTAGACAAGGAAGTAACAAGAATTTTGGAAAAATTAGATGTATTGGATAATGAGAAAGGGAGAGTACTAACCAGATTCAATTTGCTGAAGATTTTAATCACTCCTAAGCTATCCATAATTGAAGCACACCTATCAAAATTGGAGAAGACATCAGATGCATTGACTAACTATATGCCTACATAGTTGAAAGAAGTAGAGACTGCACCATTTGCATTGAATGGACTAATTTATGTTAGTCAACTATTGCTGAATTCGTGGGGTACAGTAGTGAAGATCTTGGAAGATTCCTTTCAAGATGTTCTGAAACTAGTGAGCAAGCACTGATTTTATTACTTTGTATGCACCTTTGTCATTATTTTCAAAGGGGGAGAAGAGAATAAAAATGAATGGGAGAAGAAAGAAGAGTAAAATATAAGAGAAGAAAAGAGAAAAACAAAATAGAAAAAGGAGAGACAGTTTTGTTGGAACACTTAGTCAATTTTTTGTTAAGTGTTGCCATCAATGCCAAAGGGAGAGATTGTTGGCAAGTGATCTATTTTTCATGACGAGATTCACTTTTTGGGTGTCATTTATGGCAACACATTTGGGTTACAGATCGATTCCTATGAAGTTGAGTTTTTATGAATCTGAAATTGACTAAGTACAGAAGCAGAGTTACAAAGGTATTTTGGGTATTGAAGATCAAGATCGATGAATTTGGGAAAGTGAGCTTAGAGGAAGATAGTATGAGGTATATTTTACCTCCACCTAAGATCTCTTTTTTTTTTGTAATGGTATAGCAAGTTAGAGAGATTTTAAGACAGACAGACAACAATAGAATAGTGATACAGAGCAGTTCGATAGAAGTGATGATTCAGAGAGTATGACATAGAATCCTGGAAATCAGAGTTGGATTATGGTTGTTGATAACCTATAATTTGATTATGTAAGAGTGCTGAATTTGCATTTGATATTTGTTTTATTAAATGTATTTTGTATTAAGAGCCGAATACGTAATATTTGGTTAAGAGAGCCGACTTTGTTAAGAGATAAGATATATATATATATGTGGAGAAATTTTTGTTGAGAAAAGATATTATGGATGAGAGATGATTGGATGGATGATATGACATGCAAATTATAGAGTAGAGGATGATAGAGATCATTGATGAGCTATGACAGGAACTATCTAAGCATTAGAGATGCTTGTTTTTTTCAATACTGAGAACATTTTGTAACAGAATTACATTGTAAGAGTTGTAAGCTCAGTTGGCCCCTAACAGGGTGTTGTATACCTTTAACAGGGTTGTAATTCCTTTAACAAGGAAATGTACCATGTAATATTCAGCTCCTAATAGGGCTAGGTCTCCTAACAGGGACACTATACTTTAGTACATTCTTGTGGGTACCATCCCCGCCGGGGTTTTCCCTTGGTCAGGGTTTCCTCAACAACAAAATTATGGTGTTATGAGTACTGTTTTATTTGCTTATGTTCTTTTCATTTATGCAAGTATATGGTTAATGTTTAATTAGTTAAAAAATTTGAATAAGTGATGTAATACTGATTCACCCCCCTCTCAGTATTACCTAACCCTAACACTTGTTTAATGGCTAGAAATGAAGACATATGGTTGTGGCATAAAAGGTTATGTCATGTGAATTTTGACAACATGGTTAGGATAATAAGTAAAAGGAAAGTAAGAGGCTTACCAAGCATGTAAAAACCTGACCATGTCATGTGTAAGAATTTTATAAAGGGTAAAATGACAAAGTCTAGTTTCAAGATCAAAACTTACACATCTAATGAAATTCTAGAGTTAGTCCATACTAACTTATGTGGACCAATGAGAACAAGGAGCTACTATGGTGATAGATACTTCATTCTATTTGTAGATGATTATTCTAGAATGATGATTGTTATGTTCTTAAAAGAGAAATCAGAAGCATTCAAGATGTTTAAATGGTATAAATATATAGTGGAAAAACAAAGTGGAAAGGAACTAAAATGTTTAAGATCAGATAGAGGAGGAGAATTTATTTCTAATGAATTCACTAAGTTTTGTAATGAGCATGGAATTCAAAGACATGTTTCTGCACTGAGAACACCATAGAAAAATGGGATTGCTGAAAGAAGGAATAGATCCATTGTTGATTGAAGACTAATGAGTTAGAAAGGCATCACACAAACATTCTAGAGAGAAGTTGTTAGTACTGCTATCTACACATTGAACAAAGTTCAGATTGAAGAAAGACACCAATAAGACACCTTATGAGATATGGTATGTATACACACCCAATGTAAGTTACTTCAGAATTTTTGGAAGTCAATGTTATATTTTGAAAGATGATAGAAATGGAAAGCTTGACTCTAAAGGTGAAGAAGGAATATTTCTAGGGTATTCTACCAAAAGCAAGACTTATAAATGTCTTAAATAATCCTCTAACAAAATCATTGAAAGTGCAAATATCAAAGTGGAAGAATTTTTTGAGAAAAATGATTAGGAAAGTAGAAAGGAACTAGAAGACTATAATAGGTTTGTCTATAGTGAAGAACCTGACAATCTTCCCAAGAAATAGTGTATCGCTCTCGAGCGATAGAACAATGTACCCGAGCATCAGGCTGTAAACACTAAAAATCAGTAAATTGCTCACAATGATGTACCGAGTGGTGAAGATCAGAATGAAGGTCAATATGACAAATATAATGGTGAACAAAGAGCTGAACCGGTACTTTCCAATTATGTTAGAAGACACCATCCACATAACCAGATCATAGGAGACAAAAGGGCTGGAATGAGAACAAGAAGTAAGTCACTAAACACTAAATGTTTAATTTGTGATTTTGAGCCTAAATCTGTTAATACTGCACTTGAAAATCAAGAATGGGTTAGTGCTATGAATGAAGAGATTGAGTATATTGAGAAGAAAATAACATGGACATTAGTACCTAGACTAGATGACAAGAATATCATTGGTACAAAATGAATATTCAAAAACAAGATAAATGAGAATGGAGAAGTCACAAGGAACAAAGCAAGACTAGTATGCAAAGGGTATGCACAAGAAGAAGGTATTGACTATGGAGAAACCTTTGCACCTATTTCTAGACTAGAAGGAGTCAAAATTCTACTTGCTTATGTTGGTTACAAATGTTTCAAGGTATACCAAATGGATTTCAATTCTGCATTCCTAAATGGAATACTAGAAGAAGAAGTATACATTGAACAACCAGAAGGGTTTGTTGATCCTAACAAGAGAAATATGGTTTGTAGACTACACAAAGCCTTGTATGGATTGAAACAAGAAATGAGAGAATGATATGAAATACTTCACTCCTATCTCATAAGTATTGGATTTGTAAGAACAAGTGATAACAATAATCTATATTTAAAATAAGATACTAATGATAACATTTTGATTTCTGAAATATTTGTTGATGATATCATATTTGGAGGTAATGATATGTTATGCAAATCATTTGCTGATGAAATGAGAAAAGAGTTTGAGATGACAATGTTTGGGGAGATCAAGTTCTTTTTTGGTCTACAGATTCTTCAATAGGATGTAGGCATCTACATCACACAATCCAAATACATCAAGGAAGATCTCAAGATATTCAAGATGGAAGACTCCATGCCAATTGGAACACCTATCGAAAATGGATGCAAGCTGACAAAGGAAGACAAGTCAACTGAGGTAAATCAGACCCTATATAGGTCTATTATTGGAAAACTCATGTATGTTGTACATACTAGACCAGATATAGCACATGCAGTTGGAATAGTTGCAAGATTCTCTGCTAATCCCAAGGAATCACACATGACTATTGTCAAAATAATTCTAAGATATCTAAAGAAGACCAAAGAATATGGTCTGTGGTATAAAAGAGAAGGAAAATTTGAGGTTCAAGTCTATACAGATATTGATTGGGCTGGAAACATAGATAAAATAAAGAGCACATTAGGAGGATCATTATTCATGGGTGACAAATTTGTCACATGGATAAGTAAGTGTTAGGAATAAGGTGTCTCAACCTTGGATAATTCCTATTCTTATTATTTGTTTTGTAAAATGTATTTCTTGCAAATAATGTTGATGTGTCGGCATCTTGAATTGTGTGTAAGGAGATCATGGCTAAAATGGTTATGAAGGATTCCTATGACACATAAGAGCTATGTTAGGAAGATTCAATGACAGGTGAAGACATGTGGCAATTGAGAATGGTAAAACCCTAATACGGTTATCTTTGGGAGTAGCCCTAAAAAGTGAAGCGCATGATATAAGCATTTTTCAGGGTTACAAAGAGAAGTGATGTGAGTGTATTGTTGGAACATTTTATGCTGTCGTGATTTGTCTTCAAGGTTTTGGAAATCTTCTGAAAGAACTTGCATTGCAAGTGTATTGTAAGTTGCAATAGTTTTGATCAATACATTGTGCAGGTTTTGGAGTGCTGGGGTTTTTATCGAAAGGTTTCCCCAGGGTATATCATTGTGTCATTCTCTATTTTTCTGTATGCATGGTATGTGGTTGCAATATCTT
>MU226684.1:1682395-1717390 GCA_018584345.1 Thuja plicata
TGGACTGCAAAGATATATCAGTACACAGAAAGGTACATATCTGCAATGAACACCAAAGTTATTGTATTGTTGATGGAGAGGAAATTCAAGGAATATATTATGAAAAAAAAAAAGTTTGGCATTGTTGTCAAAGGGAGAGATGTACTTAATGAATATGGAGAGAAGTATTCAATGAAATATATTGTTATCAAAAGGAAAAGAGATATGAAATATATATCATATGAAATATCTATCATAATCATCCAAAGGGAGAGAAAAGAACTATCCATCAAGGGGAAAACAGTCAAAGGGAGAGAAAACATCAGAGAAAGATTCAAAGAAACATCCATCTAAGGGAGAGAATTGGAAAAGTTAACACTGAACATCTATCCAGTGAAGGGAATGAAGAATGAAGAGAAATACTCTACAAGAATCAAATCTAAGCTAGAAGAGCTTACCGAGAGTGAGAAATTTGTATTGGTTATAGAAAAATAAGTTTGGTAGAGATTGATGAACTACAACTGAATATATTTCATATTGTATTAGTAGTATGTAGTATGTTGCCATCAATGCCAAAGGAAGAGATTGATGAACTATAACTAATTGAATGTTTGAAGATGACAAAGTTGATGATCACTGAGATGTAGAAAGTAAATGCAAGACATTAAATTAGTTAATGTATTGTATTGTCATTTATGTCAACTTGATATGGTATGATTTCTCATACACATATTGTTACAACACTTAAAGATCTAAAAAGACAAAGTTTTTATCGTCGGTAATCATGTACATCGAGTGACAGTGAACCCCAAGCATAGAAGTTCACATTTTTACCCAACAAACAATGTTACCTGAGAAAGTTATAACCAAGAAAGAATTACCGAGCTAACCGTAGTTGTCACCGAATAGAATTGTAGTTGATGCCCAAGCTATCTGCAGTAGTCACCGAGCACAACTGAAGTATTCACTGATGGGAACTAAAGTTAGGAAAATGAAAAAACAACTTAGCTGGAAGGAGCTAATTGTAGATTTAACTATTTGATTACTTTGTTTTCATCAATCAGTTAAAAGATAAAGATAAGGAGATTTAAAGCATTTTTTATTCCAGAACATAAGTAGAGTTTTACGAATTAAAACTAAAGAAAGCATGGTGAGCTTTATGGATCAAGAAGTGATCAACGAAGAAAACAAGAAGGATAAGAAATGGTGAAATCATCTCTATATAAAGAGACAAGTAATCCATTATGAAGAAGAGGAATGTTGAAGAGAATAATGGTGAAGATAATAACTCTTCATACAGATCTGATCATACAAGTTGAAGAATAGAGCTAAGAATTTTGTAGACACCGAGCAACAAAGAAGCAATAGCATTCACCGAGCAAAAAGAAGTGGAGAAAAGGAATTGAAGAGAACATTGATCAGAAGAGGTATTATGAGATTACAATAGATCTGAACATCTGTAAGAATTAAGTTGTATTTATAAAAAAATCATCTACTATTTCAGTTTAACCATTGATTCAGAAAATCTCTTAACACAGTAGGATTTAACCATCCTTTATATATTGAGATACATCCCAAGGAGTATCAAAAGGTTTTCATGTTGACAACATAGTGAATGCTAGGTCAAGTGATAAACTATTAGTGAAAAATCCTCTAACAAGGTCGCATTTAACAAGGTGTTTGTAACCTTTAACAACGTTGACTCTTCACCGAGCTCACTTCAGAAGAGTGAAAATTTTGTGTTACCGATCCCAAGTGTGTTTTCCCTTAATAGGGTTTCCATGTTAAAAATCCATGTGTTGAATGTGTATATGGTTCATTGCTTTGATGTTTTGCATTACACATTACTAAAAAAGGATTGATCAATAAACACTAAGTTATTTACTGTATTTTGGTAAAGGTTAAGAAAAGATAGACTTCTATTCGGTAAAGCTTAAGGAAAGGATAAAAAGTATAAACACCGAGCAGTATATACATGTTAGATTCACACAAGGCATATATCTTGTAGGACTGAAGATAACTAGAGGTTTTATATTTGTGGCATAAATTTTTAGATTATTGGATTAATTTTTGGGGCCACTGATTCACCCCCCCCCCCTCTCAGTTATTCTAACACCAACAAAGGACAAAAACCCTCAAACACTGCGCACTGCAAAAAGAAATAACCTGCAACCGCCCTTAACCTGTCGACCACCCTCAATGCAAAAATGAAAATTGAAAAGGGAGGGATCCCCGTCTGTCCAAACCACCCCTGAGTGTATAGAATTCCTCACTTAGAAAGAATGGTAGAGAATGAGGTTAGGGCACATGTTCCCTAGCCGCAATAGAGAAATCCTTCAACCATCGAGTTAAATAAACATACAATGATTGAAAATTTGAAATATATTTCACAATCAAAGATATTTTCAACACTATTGTGTAAATGTGAAGGTCGCAACATTGCAATTATCTAAAGATGTATTTTTTTTCAAAAGACATGGACTGCAACTACATCACAACTCTTATATAATTAGCTAATAAGTCTCCTATGATTTTTTTTAAATTTATTTAATTATTTGTTCTTTTAAACATAGTTCCTTTGAAAATAAATAATATTTTTATTTTCTTAATTTATCTCTCTCATGCACATAGCTAAATAATTTGAAATTATTTAATGGTAATTGTTCCTCCACTTCCACCTCTCAACTGCCACTTGCTCTGACTTTAGTTGATCAATCAATTTCATCAATCTTCATTATGCAATTGGTTAACTTTTTAATTACCAAAATCAAATCCTATCATTAGATTTAATCTATTGATCTTTAATTCTTCTAATTAGATCACCATTGTTAATTGATTTCATAAAATCTATATAAGAAACCTTCAATGTGATCATGCTATGATAATAATTCTTTGATTCAAAGAGTGACATACTACCCATTCTTGAAAAGGAAAGAGTAATGGAGGTAACATTGAGGCTTGCTTGAAAAGATAATTTCTTATTTCATTTGATTTCATTGTATTAAATGTGTATATTTCTCTAGCTATTTTGAGATTGAGAACAACAATGTGCTTCTAGGGTTTTTTTGTAGCTTGTTAATTTTCATACTAGTTTAAAAAAAAAAAAAAAATTGTATTTTGGTATGCCTAGTGGGACCCCTCTCCCTGATTCTAACAATATTTTTTAGAGTTTTTAAAAATTTAAAAATTACATGAATTTCATACCACAATTGCAAGGTTTTGTACCACAACTACATGGTTTTGTGATGCAATTGCAAAGTTTCACACCACAAGTGCTTGAAAAGTGGTGCAAGAGCATCTTAGGTTTAGATTTGGATGCATTGTCATTTTTTGTTTTCTTGTAATATTTTTATGTAATAAGGTCATTTAAGACCATGATATGTGAGTTTGAGTTCATATTAGGTCTCTACAGGGCTTGGAGTGTCAAGTTGCATAAGTTGTTAATTTTACAAAATGTTGTCAACGTTGTAAAATGCAAAAAAAACATTGAATATGAAGAATCATAAGTTGTAAATGAGGGAATTTGGTTGGTTGTAACAATTATAATTGATTTCAAAGACATATATGTGACCTCCAAATTTGAACCCATGGGTTGAAGAATTTTGAGAATAAAAGAAAACTAGTTTTGAAGCAATTGCATACGAATTTTTTGTGTTATTTTTTCCTGCAAATAGTCTGCTATTTTGTTTAATACGACCTGGTATGGTATGGTATGGTACATATCTAAAAATTATATGGTTGGAAAGGTAAATGAGTTACCTTTCATTTTATTTTATTTTGGTTCAATTTAATGAATATTTTTAGAATTTATGATCATTTTTATAAGTGAAGGTCTGAACCTGCTTTAGGGTTTACCATTTTTGGGGAAAAAACATCATAACTTTAATTTACACCGTTTGATCTTGACAGAAATTAGGTAAAAAATATTTTATCTATGTTATCTTAAATCTCACCAAAGAGATTGGAATAATTATTTTATGCAATAAAGTTATTAATGTATTTTCCCAAGTTTCTGTCAACCTAAATGTCAAATTAGGCCTAATTCCTACAAGGACAATCAAAATTTGATAAAATTCGTACAAAGTAACCCTATCTAATTTTGGGGTTTGTTAAATAATGGAAAAATGGGTATCTGAAAATACATTTATATTTTTTTTATCATGACTTCCTTGAAATTTATGAAGGATAAATACCGTTTGGAAGGCTACTAGCTAGTTAAAGGCTTGTAAGAGAAAATCACCCTTTTGTGTATTTTGGGTATTGAGTATTGGTTAATTTAGATTGTTTTGATCTTGTTGAAAGCTTCTCTGTATCAAATTAGTATTATATGTAAGTACATATTCCCTTCACACATGCCATAATTTTGACACAACATCATCCAAATTGGCATTGCAACTAATTTTTTACTATATCACTTGTTTATTTTTATTGAATGCAACTTGAACTATGTGATTTTATAAGCTCTGATAGAGAAATTTTGTTTTTTGGGCATAGTCATTTTTTGGTTTTTTTCATTTTGGTTGTAGGAATTTAGTACCACAATTGTGAATTCTATTATGCAATCGTAAAATCATGTATTAAAGTGATTAAATATTGCATGGTAGTCGCCAAATCCTATGATGAAACTACTTATTCCTACACTGCAACTACTAGAAATAGTGACGCAATTGATTGGTTAAAAAAGGTATAAAATTCTCCAAAGTTTGAGTTATTTCAAGCACTTACATTCACATAGGCTAGAGGTTTTTGGTGTTACTAATCAAAATATGTGTAGATACTTGGAAAGTATTAGAAGAAGATAAAATCAAAATTACTGACATATCTATTATAGGTTGTGTGTTTTTTATTTTTATATTATTTCATATTTTGATCTCATTAAGTGAAATAACCTTTGTTTTTCATGTTTGGTGTGCTTACACATCTATGTTAAATTTGAAGGTGTGTGTACATATCATCTCCCCTCATGTGTCTATGTGAACTTGGGTGCAAGAGAAATACTCACATCTTCTCAATTTTCATTTTAGTAGAGAGGCTTAATTTTATTTTTTTCATCACTCTTTTCTTTGACCTCAAGCATGTTTTATGAATGGCTATATAAAGGAGGGAGAAATTTTTTTTTACCTCAATCCAATCATTTTATATTTGGTACATTCATTGAGTACTCCATGGTAATTTAGATTACAAGGTGAAGGGAACTTTGCTTGTACTTAGGTCTCACACTTGTAGATAGTTTGATGTTCATAGGATATCCTCTATTATAAACTATACAATAAGAAAAGGATGGTGGGTGATTAGAGGGATCTATCATATTTCCTATAACATTAGGAAGGAGAGATAAACCAATAGGATTAGAAAGATCCAAGAAATGAATAGGTATCAATATTTATTCACTAATATGAAAAAATTATATGGATATATGAGAACTAAGATGAAATTGAAGAAATGATTGACACTTTGTGCACACAAACTAACAGTAAACATACAGCTCTATATAGAAATTGGAAACAACAGCCAAAAGATGGAATAAACTTGTGATTTTAGTTTGATTCAGTGTTGGAGGGAAGAGGTTTCTTGGATCGACCTTTTCCAAGGAAGAGTTCACCTAGGATAACCTATTCCTAGGAAGAGTTCATGTGTGATGACCAGTTCCTAAGAATAGGTCACCTGGGCTTACTTATTCCCTACACTTTTGACTAAACTCAATTGCAGATTGTCCACGAGGTCCTAAAATTTCTAGATCTAATTTGGTGTGAACGCCACTATTCATGCACATAGAAAAATGAATAAAATGTTCTCTATAAAGGGGTTTTCCTTAGTCAAATCTTCGTTGAGGAATCAAACTTGAAATATAAATGAAATTGCATGAAAGGAAAGATTTTAAATGTAAACTAGATATTAGATCTACCATGTAAATGCATATACCTTCATAATTGGATATTGAGATCATGATATATATGGAGATGCTTGTATGTTTCTTGAATGTAGTTTAATTTAGTCTTTGAATCTTGGAATGTAGAGAAGAATCAGGAATGCCCTTCACAAATGCATAGATCTATGAAAATATTGTTATAATTTATTGACTCTTGCCTTGAATAATGGATGGATGATTGAATGTAGATGTAAAAAGGGTCTTCTTACTTTATTGGTGTCTTATCTACTTTTCCATCATATGAGATAATATTGATACAAGGGATAATATTTCCTTCTAGGATGCTTTGAATGCTTGAAAAATTTCTTGAGAATTCTTGGATATGAAATTGTAGGAGACAATTTGAATTCCAACTTGTCTTATGCCTAAATAAGGAATAGATTAATTTTATACCTCTCACCATATTTTATGGCTCAAGTCAAAGAAGGCCTATGGGAATCTAGAAATCCCACTAAACCAAAGAGGTGGGCCCCCAATTTAAATTTTGAGGAAAAAACTAGGGAAGAGGTCATCATGGGCGACCTCTTCCCGAGAAGAGGTTGGCCTAGGTGACCTCTTCATGAGAAGAGGTCATCTTGGGTGACCTCTTCCTTCCAAAGAGTGGTGAAATTATTTTGGGAGTCGGGAATACATAGAGAAATTTGTAAATATAGGTGGTGTGGGGTTGGATCAAGCATAAAGGGCATGAAACCTTGAGAACACTAAAATGGGGTCTAATTAAGCGTCTAATTATAGCTACTTACAATTTAGGATGGTAAAAAAACCTTTGTTTATTAGAATCCTAGGAACCATGGGTCATTTATTAGTGTAGTGTAGGGTATGTAGATCATACCCTACACCTACTCATGATGTACTTCCTTAAGTTGAGATAGAAATCCTTTTGTTTTTACTTTCATTGCCTCTAAAAGAGAGGATGAATATTAAGTATACACTCCTACCTGATTAATTAGGTTGTGAATTATTATAAGTATCTTAAATATTGTTATACTAGTGAAGCCATTGGCCTTTTTTGGACCTTAGCTTTATTATCATGAAGTGAAGACTCAAAACAACCATTGTTTTGTACTATCTTGTGTTTATTCTTGCCAAATTAGAATCATTAAAACCTCACACATAATGAAACACAATCCTAGGAGTCAAAATTGTGAAATCAAATTTGAGTTATGCAATTGCTAAAATATGTCACATGATTTCCCTATCATTTTATTCTCTATGAAGCCCACCCTATGCAAAACACTGCAACTGCTAAAATCTATCACACAACTATCAAATTCCCTACTAAATCTACTTTAGGATTGAGAAATTAGAGTTGAAATTATAATTTTTATCTTTATATTATTAGACCTATATAGATAACTACATACATATGCCAAGGAAAATGTGCCTAAGACAATGCCCCATAAATTAGGATCTACAAATGTCATAGAAACTAAACATGACTATGCCACTAGAAACTACTTCAAATGACATATTTCACACAAATATCCTTGTATCACCTACATATGGTTTACAATTCACCAAATCACTCTTGAAAACACCACCTCCAATTACCTTAACAACAAAAACATGAACATAACCTACACCAATTTGAATAAAACCATAACACGAGTCACATAAACTTGATGAGTCTAAGAATCAATATATTTTTGGGTATTTTGTGTTTTGGTTTTATAATATTTTATCAGACTTTATTAAGAATTTGGATACTTAACATGTGATGCACTCACTATGATACCTAATATGCATATTATAAGGGTATATATTATAATTATAATTCTATGTAATGAGGAATTAATTCTAATTTTTATAATTTTTTGGGATGATTTGGTATGTACATGTATTTTCCCTGTCCGTTGACTAATTTTTAGCATCAAGACATGAAAGTTGAGATACAGTTACGGGCATATTATATTTTCATAATAGAAGACATGGTCAAGGGCTATAATTAGTGAACCTTTCTACAACATAATGTTTGCATCCCATTACTTCCATGCATAGTTCAAATACTGATTTTATGACTGACAGTAGCAACCCAGCAAATGATAATCTTGTTCCTACACGACTGCATAATCAAAGATCCATGTTTCTAGTTTTGTTTAAGTAGTTTTCCATTTAGAATAAGTCATTTCTTCTTAGATGATGACATGTGTGAATAAGGATTTAATAATATTTATCATTATTTCTATGAAGATTTTCCTATAAATGCAAGATTCTCTTGTGATTGATGGTTAGAATGTCTCACATATATTGTTTTCTAGATAATAGTTGACATTATAATCTACTATTATGTTGTAATTTCAATGGCATTAAAAAAAAGTGAATTTTCACTTTAAGTTAAGGTGTTGGTTTGATCAAAGGTTACAACTCCTCAAGCAAGGACCACTTGAGGTGATGCAAATCTCTATTAGAAGTAGAATAGTTAGTTGTTTCCTTTATACATTTTTGTTTAAGTACTTAATTTGGTGTAGTTCATTTTTATTAATTTAATCTATTGTGCAATGCATGGTTAATTTGGTGAATGTTAGTTTCTGTTAAGATTCTTGTATTGAATATCCATTAAGTAGTTCATTTTAGTTAGATTTTTGTTACAAGTTGTTATGCTCACATGTAGCCACACTATCACACCAGTAACCAAATTTGTGTGAATGAGATTAGTATTAGATGGATTTTGATTCTCTTATCTTTAATTCACTTAAATTATATTCGTAGATGCTAGAATGACTTTGTTACACATATAGTGTAGGTGTCATCCAAGTCGATACATCCCTAGTCGATAATTAAATGAGCCTCTATTAGGATGAAGAGTTACTTAATAAGGGATTAGTTTCCTTGTTAGGAGAGTGTATAGAGTTATCTGCACCAACTAATCATCTGTAATAGAGACCATTAATTTTTGGAAATTTTTCTAAGGGTGGTGCCAAGGATAGAATTTTTATTATAGTTTTATATCTTGTTGTTTGTTTTCATAGCATAATTGTTATCCTTTCAAGCATTAGATCGTAGTTATCATGATTTCTAGTTAAAAAACACTCTATTAATAAGTGTAGGAAGATAGTTATACACTTGAACACATATGGAATGTGGTAGAAGAGAGATGCACTAGGAATATTTCTTCACTTTTCTAAGATGCAAGACATATTGGATACATACATTGACCAAGGAGATCCATATAGTTTTCTCATAGAAGTAAAGGCAACAACCATGCTAATGGAGGAAGGGGACCCTTTTTGAGACCCTGAAAACAAGGATCCTTTACAAGGTCCTCCTCACAGAGACAATATGGTCAATGAAGAGGTCAAGAATCCTATAGATCCTATTACCTTTGAGTTCCCAATATAAGATCAGGAGAGAGATACTATCCTAAAGATTATACACCCATCTACTTTGCCTAATTTTTATGACTTAGTTACAAAAGATTCTAATACTTTCTTATTTTATTTTGATGTACTCTACCAAAGCTATGATTACAAAAATGATGTGCATAGGCTAAACCTCCTTCCAACAACCTTGAATGGTGTTTCTCTGAGATGGTTTATAGGGCTTGGCGGGAATGCCATTGGTAGTTGGGCAGTAATGAAAGAGAATTTTTTACAAAATTGTCAAGATTATTGTAGAGGAAGAGACTCAAGGAAAGAGGACATCTTTAGGATTAATCATAAGGAATATGAACCATTGAAAGACTATATAGAGATATTTCAGTTTTCTCTCAATAAATCTCTAAAGACCTGACTTTCTCTTGAATCACTCAATCTTGTTTTCCTCAAAGGAGTAAATGATGACTATATTGATGCATTAAATTGTATAGGAGCTGGAGACATTACACATACAAGTTTTGAAGCTATTTGTATGTTGGCTTGGAATTACCCAATATAAATGTCAAAAAAGAATAGGAGTACTTAACTATTTCCTATTACCAAATATTCAAATGGCACCTCTCACATGGAACTTAACAATTTTCTCTCAAATATGAAGGAATATATCATAATCCAAAAGGACAAGAAATTGGAAAAATTACATATTAAGAAGAAATAAGAGGAGGCTAATGTTGCACTCACTGCATACTTTCCCCACTATTGATATAATAAAGCAACTTGTAAATGCAAGAAGGTGGCTACTATATCAAAGAAAAGAACGCATAACCAGATTTCCATGTGGTGGAAAATAATGATGGAAAAGTATTCTATATTTATTAAATTAATCTATATCAATAATGGAAATTTATGCCTCCTAATCTGTTATCTTATAGTAGTGCATTATCAGGGTTCAATCAAAAAACAACAGGTTGTAATATCTTACTATGTGAATTTTTAAACAAACCATGGAAGGGTAATACAAATCTTATTTGGGTACCCTTGTAAGGGGGTGGTCTCAATAATATACATAACATACACTCAGTTATATTAGTGAAAAGGAGCTTAAAATCCATGGTCTCAACCATGGAGAGGAATCAACAATGGCCCCAAGCTAATTTGTCATACCTGCAACCACATCAGAATTTGAATTAGCCACCTTCTTTAATGCCTAATGCATTACTATAGTAGAAACAAGCTATTATTCCAAACCCACATCCACCTACCGCTCCACAGAAAAGAGCTACACAATTTCCTGCTTGACCTGCACCCAATCCTAACAATAAACATGTTCAACAAGATTATACTAACAATTCCAATCAATACCCAACTTACACAGTTGAGACTAGTGATGTTCATCTCCACTCAAGAAGGACTCTTTCTGGTTCAACTACTCCAAAAATCACAAAACTAACTAATGAGGAACTAGAAATTGACATCACTAACCTAATACAATCTCAACTAGTTGTTAAATAGGAAATCTTAACCAAAGACCCTCCATTTCTAGGAAGGTTGGCCACTCCAAAGTATCATCATGAGATAGTATTTAACTTTAAAGGTTAGCTTAAGGACATTCTTGTCAAAATTCCTCTCATACAAGAAATTAAGGATGTCACCATTTATATTATTATAGAATTGTGCCTTAAGAATCCAGGTAGGAAAAGATTAGTTCCCCAAACTGTTCATGTAATAGGTCAATTGGATTAAATTATGTTAGGAACACTTGTTGTCCCTAAATTTACAAATCTTGGATGACCAGTTGTAAATGTTCATATAAATGGAACTCTTATTGTAAATACCCTCATTAATCTAGGGGTGGCCATTAATGTCATGACTAAGGAAACAATGAATATCCTCAAACTAGCCAGCCCTATCCCTACTCCCACCATGTTTCAATTGGTTGAATGGTTCGCTATCAAACACAAAGGATTCCTAGAATATCTGGTCATCATCATGGATTCATGGGAATATCTTATAGAATTCAGCATGATACAAATAAAGGCTACTTTGGGAGGATATCCTTTAATCCTTGGAAGGCCTTGGTTGGCCATAATTGATGCATGTATTGGTTGTTTTTATGGTAACATGACAATATATAATGGGAACACAACCAAAAATTTAATCCTTTATCCCCCTACTCAACCTCATGTTGATGATGAATAGTTCTTTTGGCCTACTTTAGAGGATGGGAAACAATATTCCTTACAGACCTTAATGATGATTAATTGAAGCCCCAAGACTGAAAATCAGGATGAAGATGATGTCCTAGGCCATATTATTCAAAAATCATATGGGTTAGATCTAGAAGAGGAAGAATTTCTCAACTATCTGACTTGTTCAGTACATAAACTAATTTCTCGTGATTATGCTTCTCCAGCTACTATAATATAATAATCTATTACAGATAGACTGCAACCTAAATGTCACTAACTTGAATGTTGCCTCCATAATAGAAGCCTCCATCATAGTGGAAGCAACTTCTAGAAAGTCTTTCAATATAACTTCTGAATTACTCCAAAATTGGCGAGATTCTTTATTAGAAATGATGCAAACACATAATGCTACTTTTGCATGGGATTATAGTGATATGATGGGGATTGATAAAAAAAATTGTATGCATAGAATATATAGAAATTAAGGATGCCAACTGATGAGACAACCCTAGAGAATAATGAATTTAGTTTTAAGAGATATTGTGATGCAGACAAGGTAAGAGGGTCTATGGAAAAAGAACAGTCCAACCTTGCAGAAAGAGTTACACAATAGAAACTCAAATATTTTGAGAAGTAAACACACAAATATATAGTATGGAACATATATGCGTCCCTTTTCATTAATAGGTAAAATTGATACAAATTTCTGCAATAGCAATCTAACATGCCCATCTCCAATGCCATGAAATTATTACAAAGAAAACCTACTTATTCTTCCTCACCTGTGACTGTTAAACAACCTTCTTCAATCCCTAACTCACCCCTCCACTTCCCTCTCAAAAAATATCCAAGAACCAACATAAATACATGACCGTGACCAAACAAGTCAACCTCAAGATTATATTTTCTAAGATAAACAAAATGTGTTACCAACTAACTACCCAGCTGACCTCAGATCAAGAGATCTTTAACAAACGATTAAATCACAAGGATAAATCATAAACATAGGTCATAATAAAATTTAGCCACATGGGAAAATGATCCATAATAATTTTCAAACAATGAAATCCAACTGAAGGTCCAAACACTGGTTGGTTCAGAAACATGAAGAACACATTCTAAACACAGCCAAAGAATCCAACATAACTCGGGTGTGATAACTCCAAAAGAGTTGCAACCATAGGAAAAGATTCACAATGATCTCATGAACATGAATCTATGAATGCAACCTCTAAGGATCTATATAACTTGACCACAATAGGAAACATTGCAACCAATAACTAGGAACATAAAAACTCAAATGTTTTTGGTTGATGCAAGATTGCAATGAAACCCAATATACTCATGCATTAGACACCCGAGGTTATTTGAAAAGTGAGCCTCTCACTTTTATATGATGAATTTAAACCCAATCAATTTAAATCCACCTAAGAAATCCATAAAGAATCCTCAACTGGCTTGGTCTTCCACTTAACAAGATATTCCTCATATTTCTTTCCTCTAGTGCTTTGACCAATTATTGTATCCAATTTCGGTTCAACCTCCTTCTGCTTCTTAGGATACTATAATTCACTCTTTGATTCATCTCCTTCACTTTTATTGGGTTCATGATATTCATACAAGGGTTTTATGTTTAATATACTTGATATGTCCATGTCCTCTGGTAACTCAACTTCATAAGCATTCCCTGAATCAAACTTTCTCAAGATCCTACAAGGTCCAAACTTCTTCATCTTCAACTTACTATAGGTATCAACTGTAAATATATATTTTCTCAGGAAAACCAACACTTCGTCACCAAATTCAAATTCCTTATGTTTCCTCTTCCTATCAACTCTCTTTTTATACTTATCATTCATGCCTTCAAAAAAATTCTTAACTCTATCATGCAAATCCTTCATATGATCAGAAAACATTTCTGCTTCAACACTCCTCTTTTCTTCAACACTAATATCCCTCAATTATGCTACTCCTTTAGAATTTAAACCATAAAAAAATCCACAAGTGTTTTTCTAGTACTCTTATTCACTGAATTATTATAAGAAAACTCTTCTTGTGCCAAAACCAAATCCCAATTACCTACCTTCTCACCAACCAAGCATCTTAGTAGATTACCCAAGCTCATGTTAACAAATCTAGTTTGTCCATCAGTCTGTGGGTGAAATGTAGAACAATACTTCAATCCTGTGTTAAGTTTCCTCCAAAGTGTCCTCCAAAAATAACCAAGAAAATTAGTATCCCTATCTAAAATAATGCTCTTAGGAACCCATGCAATCTGAAAATGTCCTTGAAAAATAAATTAGCTATATGTATTGCATCTAATGTATTTTTACAAGGAATGAAATGAGCCATCTTTAAAACCTATCAACCACTACAAAAAATGAATCATTACCTCTTTTAGTCTTTGGAAAACCAAGCAAAAAATCCATGCTAATCTCCTCCCATGGCTTCTCTATTGCAAGAAATGGTGTATACAATCCAGTATTCTGACTATTCCCTTTAGCAACTTGACAAATCCTGCACTTTTGAATGAAATTCCTAACACCCCTATGAATTTGTAGTAGATAATACTGATCCTTGATAACTATCACTATCTTATCAATCCCAAAGTGTCTAGTTAATCCTCCACAATACTTTGCCTTAATCAAAATTTCCCTCATAGATCCTCTTGGTATACACAACCATCATGTATAAATAATCCAATGAATAACTCCCATCGATAACCAAAGGTTCCTTACAAGCTTTCCAAGTTTCAGCAAAATCATGATCATCCTTATACAAAGTCTTCAATTCATCAAATCCAAGCACTATCACCTTAATCTTTGTCATAAGATTCCTTCTTCTACTCAAATCATCAAGAACTTTGTTATACTTACCACTCCTATGCTTCAAAGAAAATGAGTAACTTTGCAAGAATTCAACCCATATCATATGTCTCAGATTAAACTTACTCTGACTATGCAAATATTATAAATCTTGATGATCAGTATACAACACAAAATCCTTAGGCAATAAGTAATGTCACCACTTCTTCAAAGCTTGAATAATAGCATAAAATTATTGATCATAAACATAATACTTTCTCCTTGCATCATTCAACTTTTCACTAAAGTAAGCAATCGGTCTACCTTATTAACTCAGTACTTCTCTGATTGCACTTCCACTAGAATCACAATCTACTTGAAATACCTTACTAAAATATGGTAGGGCTAACACAGTTTGTTCAATTACCTTTTTTGTCAACAAATCAAAGCTTCTTTGTGTTCCATGTGTCCATTTGAATTCTTTCTTATCTCCCCTCATTTTATCAATCATAGCATTGCAAACAAAACTAAAATTCCTAATGAACTTCCTATAAAAATTTGGCAAGCCATGAAACGATCTTACCTCACTAACACTTTCAGGTTCAAGCCACTCAACAATTTCTCTAACCTTCTCGGGATCCATCTTTAAACCTTCAACAGAAATAAAAAATCCAAGGTATACAAGCTCATTCTTCATAAAAGTACAATTTTTCAAATTTATTAGCAACTTCTCCTCTCTTAACCTATGCAATACTTGTCTTAAATATAATAGGTGTTCCTCTTTTGTCTTACTAAAAATCAAAATGTCATACAAATAAACTATGATAAATTTACCCAAAAATTCCTTCAACACTTCATTCATCATCCTCATGAAAGTACTTGGTGAATTATACAAACCAAAAGGCATTACCAACCATTCATACAAACCTTCATTAGTCTTAAAGGAATTATTCTATTCATCACCTTCTCTTATTATAATATGATGATAACCAATTTTCAAATCAATCTTTGTGAAATACCTAGCTCCACTCAAGAAATCCATTGTCATCCATCCTAGGTAAAGGAAACCGGTACTTGATAGTAATCTTGTTTTCTCTAGAATATTTACACATCCTCCATTGTCCATCCTTCTTAGGTTCCAATACTGTAGGTACTACACAAGGACTCAAACTTTCTCTGATTAATCCTTTCTGCAATAACTCATGTACTTGTCTATTTAATTCTTCATTCTCTGCTGGTGTTAACTGATGAGCTGCTTTATTAGGGAAAATAGTTCCAGGAATTAGATCAATGCAATGACTCATACTCCTAACTGGTGGAAAACCATCAAGTACATCATATAAAATCACATCTTAATACTCATCCAACATGTCCTTAATCTCTTTAGGGTATTCATCTCTTATATCTACATCTATAGTCTTCTTTGAAATAATTGAAAAACAAACATCTCATGTTTCATGCCTTCCAAGAATGTCCTTCCATCAACCATGAAAATTATAGCACTGGTACAAACTTCTCCTTTAAAAGGTTCCTCCAAAGGAAACAATCTTTGTTTGATACCATTAGCCACAAAAGAATATGTATTTATTCTTCCATTATGTATAGCTCTTCTATCATACTACCAAGGTCTACCCAAAAAAACATGGCATACATCCATAGGCATTATATCACACAATACTTCATCATGATATTTCCCTATTTTCATCTTGTATCATCTTAAAATGGAAGCACTTCCATGTTAAGAATGTTTAGCCCTCCTTAGGGGTTGTTTTTGACCACCATCATATTGTCCCCTCATTTATGCATCCTCTCTTACTTATGTGTCTATTTACGACCCTGATTGGGCCTCTCCGGGCACCATCCCTCCCATCTAGCACATTTTCCATGGGTCCTGACTCCCTAGGTCAAGGTCAACCTCGACCTTGACCTAGGTCAAGGAAGACCGCGACCTTGACCTGGGTCCCCCTTTCCAATCTGGAAGTCTGTCGGCTGTCGGAGGTCATCAAAAATTCATTTCCCGCTTTCAGATCAGCTATTTTGGGGTCCGAAGCAATGATTATTAAATTATATTTAATATAGGTCCTCTTCTAGGGGTACAGGCCTAATTGGAATTTAATTCTCCTATGTAGGCCTATCTATAATATTGTTCCCTAGTTTCATATAAAAGGAATTTTTATCCTCTCATTTTCTCTAAGCCATATGAAGCACGAATTATCAAACCATCAACTAGGTGAAGAACTAAGGAAGTTTGATCCAACCACCTCTAAAGAAGTAATTAAGCAAAAATTTCAATCATCCATTGTTCTACATATTTCCAAGCTTTCAAAGTGTTCAAGTCTTCCTCTCAAGCATTTAAGTTCTCCATTGAAGATCAAGGATTCAAGGTTTCAATCCTTTGAAGGGATTTGGTTCAAACATTCAAGATTCGTCATTCAAGCCCTAGATCTATCCATCATGGTGGTGTGATCTTCCTTCAAGATCCTTTGTGAATCCTCAAACATTCATTCATTCTCTCCTCAAGGTGGATTCCAAGCATACAATCATGGAGGTTTATGGTTTCTAATTAAGTCCAAGCTTTCATATTTACATACTTGTTTACATTCAAAATACAATTGCATATCTATTTGAATATCATAGCTTCATTATTACATTTACTTCTACTACTTGCTAGAATTCTTTATTTAAATTATTTATTTCAAGGTTAATTCCTAAATTAGGGTTTGACTAAGGCAAACCCCTCCCCCCCAACAAACAAATCCATTTTCCTTGTAGGTATAGGTTCAGAATCGCAAATCAGAGTGCAGATTCAGATACCCTTTTTGGAAAACTTTTGGGATCCAAAAATAGAATTTCAGTCTGAGACTTTTTAGGTTGATTCTGTCCTAGGTCAAAATCGGAAATTCTGGGCCAATGGTGACATTGACTTGAGGGTACAAATTGAAACTTTGTCAGAATGGAAAAATATTTCTATGTTTTGTTCGTCTCTATGTTTCTATTCCAGATCCAGTCTTAGATTTTCCAGAAACTGAGTGTAGACCCCCGAAAATAGCATTCTTAAGATCTACAATATTTTAAAGTTAGTACTTTTCTCCTATCTATTTCAATTGAAGTTATTAAATCTATCACACACTCTCTTCTATAAAGAGGGAATTAGGGTTTTTCTCTTTATCCCTATCCTTAATAGGTTGATTCATTTATGCATTGATCCTTTCTTTAGGGTTAATCAATTTGGATCTTCCCTTTAAGAAACTTGGGATTAAGAGGACAATATTACCTTCCTCACACACATATTCATAACACATCTATTTCAAATGTAACATTAGGTCATCATCTATATTTCTTATCTTACATTTTGGTGACTTCTATTTTTGATGTTACATTTCGGTGAACCTGCGATAGACAACTCTTTCTTTTTGGTGTTAGATGCTTTGCCTCTTTTTTCTTAGAGACTAGATCTTGCATATTAAATTAGTTTTATTTTATGCTCTTGCATTTTAAAAGACAAAAAATATACATAATCATAAAAATATAAAAACATTCCTTGCATTTTATTCACTATGAAGATATTTAAGATGCTTTGGGGTATGACTATTTTTCTGATGCAGCAGTGGCAAGCGGAAGCCTTCAAGCAATGAGCAAGTGGTAAGTTCCAAAAGGTATCAACACCCAAGAGGACAGGGTTAAATGGCAAACTTCAAAGGTCTTAATCACCCAAAAGGGATCCAAGTGCCCAAATACTTATCACAAGTATTGGAAGGACTTTGGGAATGGTTATCACAACCCAAACACCCAAGACAACCTAATCACTAGGTTATGCCAAGTCCAAAGCACCAACAATTGAGAAGTTCCCAAGATATATCCTTAACCCAAAAGGCAATCAAACCCCATAAGACAACTTATAAGACCAGGGGTGCCCTACAATCACTGTACTAGCTTTTTTAGGTCCTATTCCTTTAGTTCCAATGGTTCTTTCATTCAAAAGCAACCCATAACACTAAGGTGCTTCACAACCTAGGCTTTGGCTTGTAGCCTTTTACAAAGGTAAATTCAGACATAAGTCAAAAAAATTCCAAAGGAAGTATTGAATTTATCATGGATTTTGATACCCTTTGAGGTTTTAATAAACATGTCCAAGCACCAAGGATTGAAGGAAAACAGAAGATACTGTTGTCACAAGTTTTAGACCAGGCTAATAGGCCTAATTGGGCTCCAAATGCACTACAAGTTCTCTTTCTCCTAAGCCAATACAAAAACTAATTATGGGGACATGTGTGGGTACACAAAAAAATTTATAATCTAGGGTTTTAGGTCTTGAGGAACCCCCAATCAAAATCTATAGTGTTTGTCCTAAGTCACAGATTGGTGCACAGATGAGATGTACACCTAGGGTCTTGTAGCAAAGCCACTTCTCTGCATCTCCACACTTTTAACCTGCAAAATATGAAAGTACATTGAACAAGGATGAATTCCACCAAGGGGCATCAATTTCCCATGGTGGAATTGATCCAAACACTCAAGCCCTAGGTGAATCCTGATTTTTAGCCTCAAACCCAAGCAGTCTCACTAAAAACTCAATATCTTGAAATCTAGGGCATATCAACATATGAGACCAGATGAAAATGGAATAAGGTTCAAAGCTTCAACTTTTGGGATTACTATTTCATGCCCCCACAACCGTACCAGTCCATACAAGATTGTTGTCCTCCAAAATATGTAGAAAAATTATTTATTTTATTGATTTGAAAATGCCAAGTTACACATTATGCCTTCCACCCACCTAAAAGGGATATTTTAAGGCTTCCCCCATCATTTCCAACTGATTTTTAAACAATCTGACTGTTGGGGGTTTTAGTTACAACTTTTGGCAAAAGTTGTCAAAGTTGTTAAGCAACTTTGACAACATTTTGTGCAATATTTGCAATATTGGCAAGACTAATGACCAAACTTGGTCCTAACTTATTCTAGTGATCCAACATGGATCTAAGACCTTAAAAACATTAAAAATACTAATATCCTATGATTTTATGCCTATTGACCACTTTTGACCATTGTAAGCCAGGGGCTTATAATTGTGCCAATCCTAGAACTAGGCCTCACAACTTGGTCTAGGTGCCTAACT
Source organism: Thuja plicata (assembly GCA_018584345.1). Lineage (NCBI taxonomy): Eukaryota > Viridiplantae > Streptophyta > Pinopsida > Cupressales > Cupressaceae > Thuja > Thuja plicata. The sequence goes on from MU226684.1 coordinate 1,701,730, forward strand.
AGACTAAACTAGATATGTTTAGGACTCTTAGAGTCATTTTTTTTTGGGTCTATAGTAGGTTCTCCTACACCATTTTCTCATTATACTTCTTTTATCATCTCTTTATAGTACTTATGATGTATATGAAAGTATCATCCATTTGATTATGTTTGTTAATATTCATGTTTCACCTGCTTATGCTATTTTGAGATTAACTAATACTAGTCTTCCTACTTTCAAAACTTTTATTAAGGATTTTCAAAGTGGACTTATTTCTCTTTTGGATTTTGTGAAGAATTGGGTATATGATACCCCATCTACTAATCTTCCTAATCCTAATCCTATCTTTCCTAATCTAGATCCTAATATTCCTAATCCTAATCCTATCAATCCTAATCCAATTCTAAATATTCCTATTTCTATTTCTCCATCTTCTATCCCTAGTTCTTCCCACATTTATGATGGGGCTCAAGCTAAGGTTAATGATAATGATGTTCGAGAATTCTTTCATTTACCTTCCCCTCCTTATCCAATCCATGATGATATTAAAGGGAAAAACAAGGAAACCTCTTCTCAACCTATCATTCTGCCATATACAACATTTTATCATGAACACCATAATCAATCTCCTCTTGTAGAAGCTTTGCAAGATATGTACACTACCGGATATACTATGGTGGATAAACAAGGCTATAAGGGTTTAGGGCTTGGTATCAATGAACAAGGCATTAAAAACTTGATTCATTCATCTCCTAAACAAGATATGCATGGTATAGGTTTTCCACCTCCTTCAATCAGGGTAGTGGATCTTAACCATCATCCTCCTCTTCATGTTCTTCTTCCAACACCTTCTTTAGATCACCCTGATACACCTCAAGATGTGGCTAAGAAAGTGTATGTCCAAATAATGAACTCTAAGAAAGAAATCTTTAAATCCATGCCCAAAAATTCTCTCTCTAAATACAGATGTCCTTTTCACTACAGTAATACACATTTACTTGTTGGTTGTGTGCATTTCAAATTATATGTTAGAGAAAGAGCTGCCTTAGGAATTATATCTCATTCCTGTGTAGTATTACAATTTCTTCATAAATTTTGATATAGGGCATTCCCCTCGTTCTTCTATAAATTAGATCATTTTTCTCCTCTTGTCTCTTCACTGGGGGTCAAGAGGTATTTTATTCCAATCTTCTAGGATCCATTTTTCTCTTAGAATGTATTTTGTTTTGAGTTTAATTGGTTATTATTTCTATATTCTATCCCTATTATGATACATATTCTCATAATTATTCATGATTTCTTTTCTAGGACATTTGTTTTGCAAAGATATCTCTTTTCTATAACATCCCTTGATATAATTTGATATATCCCTTGCTTTCATCCATGGGGGTCAAGGAATTTTTCTTCTTCCTCTATCTAAGGATATACTCTCCTTAGCTTAGTGGAAATTTTTTATCATACAACATTATTTCGTTATAAAGATTTATGTTTTGGCTATGGATACCCTCTTATATGAGAGGTGATTGTCCTAGGTCATCACCTCTTCTTTGTTTTTCAAATTATACTCTTGATAAACTCTTGCCTTTGCTTTGGGTTAGAGTTTGACTCCTTCATTTCGAGATTCCTCTTCCTCTTCATCATAGGGGGCTTGATGATTGAATCTTTGGTCCCTCTTTTCTTTAGAAGATGACATTTTATCCTAAGCACTCCTCTACGGTGGGGGTCTTGATGATAAGATCTCATCCTCTTTGAGGATCCATTTTCCATATGTGAAATATCTATTTCATGATTATCTATGCTCTTAGAGGTAAGGGTCAATACTCTTTTCTAAAGATATAGTGTATATTGTTGTTAAGATGGATATCTCCTTACCTTGTGAAGTAGGTATCCTCTTTCTCTTCCTTATCCTGCCTAGTGGGTAGTTGTGATAAGGAGGGGGGCATATATAGGGTCTCCCTTATACTATATTTTACATTAGTTTACATTTTACAACATGTTAAATCCTCAGAAGGTAACGCACATAAGTTGCTAAATTCTGAAGAGACACGCATTTTTATTTTTATTTTTGCTAAATCCTCAGAAGGTAACGCACATAAGTTTCTAAATCCTGAAGAGATATGCATTTTCAATTTTACAATATGCCAAATCCTTGGAAGGTAATGCACATAAGTTGCTAAATCCTGAAAAGACATGCATTTTATATATTTCCATAGTGATACAAGCATGTGGATCTATGGATATTTCAAAAGTCGTCAAAAGATGCATTACAATTACAAAGCATAGTTTATGGGTGAACCTATTGGGCTCTCCCTCCTTGGTTATTAATGGTAAGGTGGGAATATTTCTAGGTGAGGTAATCACTATCTCTTTTCTCTCTTTTGCTTTCATGCTAGTAGGATTAGATCATGAAGCTATGTTAGCTATAGTGTTGCTCTTGTCTTGCTTATGTAATCATGTATGTTCTTTATGATTAACTTCTCTTTACTTTCATATATTTATGTATGTATGTTTATTTATAATCTTTGGTCTGGGGGCTCATGTCCTTGACTTAGTGATGTTCTACCTTGTTGCGATCCACCAGAGTCTTTCTTCTAACTTTACCACGAGTATGTTCGATTTCCATACTCCCACTAAAGTGGGGGCTTAATGTATCATCTTAAAATGGAAGCACTTCCATGTTAAGAAAATTTAGCCCTCCTTAGGGGGTGTTTTTAGCCACCATCATATTGTCCCCTCATTTTCTACATCCTCTCTTACTTTTGTGTTTGTTTAGGACCCCGATTGGGCCTCTCTGAGCACCATCCCTCACATCTGGCACATTTTCCAGGGGTCTTGACTCCCTGGGTCAAGGTTGACCTTGACCTTGACCTAGGTCAAGGATGACCTCAACCTTGACCTGGGTCCCCCTTTCCAATCTGGAAGTATGTTGGCTACCGGAGGTCATCAAAAATTCATTTCCCGCTTCTGGATTGGTTGTTTTGGGGTAGGAAGTGATGATTCTTAAATTATATTTATTATAGGTCCTCTTCTAGGGGTATAGGAATAATTGAAATTTAATTCTCCTATGTAGGAATCTCTAGAATATTGTGCCCTAGTTTCATTTAAAAGGAAGTTTTCTCCTCTCATTTTCTCTAAGCCATATGAAGCATGAATTATCAAACCATCAACTAGGTGAAGAGCTAAGGAAGTGTGATCCAAGTGCCTCTAAAAAATTCATCAAGAAAAAAGTTCAAGCATCCATTTTTTTACATATTTCCAAGCTTTCAAAGTGTTCAAGTATTCCTCTCAAGCATTTAAGTTCTCCATTGAAGATCAAGGATTCAAGGTTTCAATCCTTTGAAGGGATTTGGTTCAAACATTCAGGATTCATCATTCAAGACCTAGATCTATCCATCATGGTGGTGTGATCTTCCTTCAAGATCCTTTGTGCATCCTTAAACATTCATTCATTCTCTCTTCAAGGTGGATTCCAAGCATACAATCATGGAGGTTTATGGTTTCTAATTGAGTCCAAGTTTTCATAGTTACATACTTGTTTACATTCGAAATACAATTGCATATCTATTTGAATATCATAGCTTAATTATTACATTTACTTATAATACTTACTAGCATTCTTTATTTCAATTATTGATTTTGAGGTTAATTCCTAAATCGGGGTTTGACTAAGGAAAACCCCTCCCCCCAACAAACAAATCCATTTTCCTTACAGGTACAGGTTTGGAACAACAGATCAGAGAGAAGATTTGGATACCCTTTTCGAAAAACTTTCAGGAACCAAAAATAGAATTTCAGTCTGAGACTTTTTAGGTCGATTCTTCCCTAGGTCAGAATCAAAAATTATGCGTCAATGGTGACATTGACTTGAGGGTACAAATTATAACTATGTCAGAATGGAAAAAGATTTCTAGGTTTTATTCATCTCTACGTTTATATTCCAGATTCGGTCGCATATTTTCCAGAAACTGAGTGCAAACCCTTGAAAACAACATTCTTTAGATCTGCAATATTTCAAGGTTAGTACTTTTCTCCTATCTATTTCAATTAAAGTTATTAAATCTATCACTGAATCTCTTCTATAAAGCAGGAATTAGGGTTTTTCTCTTTATCCCTATCCTTAATAGGTTGATTCATTTATGCATTGATCCTTTCTTTAGGGTTAATCAATTTGGATCTTCCCTTTAAGAAACTTGGGATTAAGAGGACAATCTTACCTTCCTTACATACATATTCATAACACATCTATTTCAAATGTAACATTAGGTCATCATCTATATTTCTTATCTTACATTTTGGTGAATTCTATTTTTGATGTTACACATCTTTACACAACATTGTTCACTTACCAATACCTTGTGATCATCTTGTATCTATGCAATCTCATAGGGTTTAGGATGTTTCAATCTCTGCAACTGCAACTTGTCTACCATTTACTCAGATGCCAAATTCTCAAAACTACCACCATCAACAATAACCTTACATACCTTACCACCAACAAGACATCTAGTTTGGAACATGTTCTTTGTTTTACAGAGGTTCTCCATCTTTTCATCATGGTAAAAGGTTCTCCTCGTGATCAATGTCTCTCACTTTTCAGCCTAATTATTATTAATCAATTCAGAAGATCCCTCTTCTTCCACAAGAGTTCTTCTATTGTTTTCATTTCTCTTTTCAAATATACCTTGTTTTCATTCAACGGCCCTATGAACTTATCCACCACACCAGAAATAAGTTCCCTTAAACACCCTTTTATCATCTCTTCGGTATCCCTCATTCCTATATCAACCTTTGTAAGAATTCATTTTAGGAGTCTTCTCCTCTGTCTTCCCTTTATTAGATTCACCAATCAATCTAGCACCTATATTTCTCTAGAATATTCCACCTCTGGCTCTTTGCCTTTGTTCTTGTTATCTACTTAACTTGTCTTCAACCTTTAGGGCATACTGGTAAGTATCTTCCACATTCCCAATACTAATCAGACTAAGCTCCTCTTGTATTGACATCGTCAAACAATTTAGGTATCTTGCAAATCTCTCTACTTCATCCTCCTTAAAGTCATATCTGATATCTAGCTTGTAAAAATCCTCAATGTAATATTTCACATTCATATACTTTTGACTCAAATTATGCAACCTCTTGATCAAGATGACCTAATAATCAGAGGGCAATAACTTTTCCTTCATCTTGTTTACCATTCTATCCCAAGATTTGATCATCTCTTTACCTCTACTCCTATCATTCTGTAAATGATCCCACCAAAGTAAAGCATGACCTCTTAACTTAGTACAAGTATACTTTACCTTCTTGTCTTCATCAGTACCTTCAAAATCAAAGTATTTTTCCATAGCTAAGATCCAATCCAACAACTCATTTGCATCCAATCTACCATTATAATCTGGTGGATTAAAGTGTGGTCTTGTATTAACACTAGTAATAGCTCTAATAAACCTTTCTTATCCTTGATCCAATTCAGTTTGTTCTTGTGCTTCTCCTTCAACCCATTCTTCAATTTCTTCTTTAGCATCACTCATTTCTTCAATTTGTCGACCTCTCCTATGGGTCATTTCAACTACTTCCAATCTGGAAATAATCTGTCTCAACATTTCAACAACATTAGGGTCTACACCTCTTCTACCTCTAGCACCCCCCTAGCCATCTCAAATAAATCCTCTGCAACCGTGGGCCAGATCCTTATTTCGCTACCCCATGAAAAACAAATTAGGAATCACACACTTAGGAGACACAATCTATTCACTGCAATCAAAAATATGTGCTCTGATACCACTTGATGCAACCAAGGTAAGAGGGTCTAAGGAAAAACAAAAGTCCAACCTTGTAGCAAGATTTACCTATAAAAAACTCAAATATTTTGAGAAGTAAACACATAGATCTAGAGTATGGAACACATATGTATCCCTTTTCATTAACACGTAAAATTGATACAAATTTCTGCAATAGCTATCTAACATGTCCAGCTCCAATTACAGGGACTTATTACAAAGAAAACCTACATATTCTTATTGACCTATGACTGCTAAAAAAACTTCTTCAATCCATAACTCACTACTCAACTTCCCTCTCAAACAAGATCCAAGACCCAACATAAATACATGACCGCGACCAAATAAGTCAGCCTCAAGATTACATTTTCAAAGATAAACAAAATGTGTCGCCAACTAACTACCTAGTTGGCCTCAGATCAAGAGATCTTTAACCAACGATTAAATCAAAAGGATAAATCATACAAATAGGTCAGCCTAACATGTAGAAACATGGGAAAATAAGCCATAAGCACCACCAAACAAGGAAATCCAACTAAAGATCCAAACACTGAGCGGTTCAGAAACATGAAGAACACAATATTGTAAACACAACCAAAAGAATCCAGCATAACTCGGGTGTGATAACTCAAAAAGAGTTGCAATCATAGGAAAATATTTATAATGATCTCATGAACACAAATCTACAATCGCAACCACCAAGGATCTAGAGAACTTGATCATGATAGGAAAAACTACAACCAGTGACCAAGAATAGAAAAACTCAAATGTTTTTGGTTGTTGCAAGATTGCAATGAAACCCAAGATGCTCCTGCATCATATTGTAAAGTCTAAATTGCAAAATTTGTTGGATGTTGGATTAATTTATCCCATTTGAAATATTTAATGGGTCTCACCCCTGGTCATAGTTCCAAATAAAGGAGTAAAATGATGAGTATGGGTTGACTAGAGGGAGTTGAATAAAACCACCAAGAAAGATCACTTTCCATTTCCATGCATTGATCAAGTCTTGGATTACCTCTCTAGTAAAATGTACTTCTCTTTTCTAGATAGGTTTAGTGGTTATAACCATATTAAAATAGCTCATGAGGATCAAGATAAAACAACATTTAATTTCACCTTGAGGAGTTATGCATATTTAGTATTGTCATTTGGTTTATGTATGTGTCAGCCAAATTTCTAAGGGATGTACTTGGTATTTTTTTTACAATGCACATGAAATAATGGAGATTTATACACTACTAAAATTTAGCTTAATTTCAATGTGCCAAGGTCAATTTTGTGACTCTAAAATGTAGAACAATCGACCATTGTCATCGTGGAACTTTTTTTATCAAAGAAATCGATGACTGGCATAGTCGTCAGAAAATCGATGATGCAAAGTTCGAACAAAAAGGGCTTTGTGTCAATAATTGTAAGTGCCTTGCATGACCAACCCATTCCACAATTAGTCACATTTACGACCAACATACAATGCGATCAGTTGAAAAATAATGACAGCAATGCTATATAAGCGACGCCGAAGTCGTCGAAACACTATGAGGTGTTGTTTGGTATACCGATGAGGATTCACCGATCGATTCATCGCTCATATAGCTTTCTCATCGATGACGAATGCAACAAAGGTCAAAATATTGATGACATGTTTTTTTTCAAAATAAATAAATTTTTATGCACTTATAACTAGCAAAGAGATTGAAATTTGGGATAATTTAGCCAAAATCATAAAGTTGGTTTAGCCAAATGAGGAGGTTATTTAATGTGATTCGAGGTCATTGTGAAAGGAAGGGATTTCTTTATGGAATTAAGAAAGTCAACCACAAGAGTGAAGGTAGATTGTATGTTGTAGTAGATGATAAGAGATACAAGGGATAGCCAATAATATTTGGTGGTATCACGGTAAATATAAGTGTTTGTTTTAATATTATTCAAGTAAGTGCATGGAAAATTTATTTAGTGAGATCAGTATTAATCCCATTATTAAGGCATGGAAAATAAATTAGTTATACAAGGATAATTTATGATGGAGGCAATGAAGAATCGCCACCCTTTGATAATGATACTTATGGGGAGGATGATAATCGATCAATGGGAGGGTATGCAACGTTTAGTGAGCCTTGGCTAAAGGACATATTTCTCAACACAACATGCGGAACATTTTTTTCACACATTGTATTGCATTAATAAATAAAATCTCAAGCAAGAATAATACTAAGAAGATCTACAATTACATTCATCTTAAACACCAAGCCAAACATTCTTATGATTACCTTTTAGCACAAGATAAGATACAAATTACTAATACCATTGCATACTTGAAGTTTGCTTCCTCGTTCCTCCAACATGTTTTTCAATTCCTATATCTGCACACATGTCTCAAAACTAGATACAAGTCACAAGAGTTAGTAACATTGATTATGTGATCATAAATATAACCTTTCTCATATTTTTATTAGGATAAATAACAAATACCAATAGATGAAACCTAAGGGATTGTACCTAAGTCTCAGGGGCTCATCACTGATGGCCTTACCTACGTTCCCACTCAGAGACATCAAAGTTCAACTCTTTAATCTTGAACCACATCATAATGGGTTCACCAAGGTAAGGTATAAAATAAATTATATGGTTATTATAATATTTTTTAAATACATAAGCGGGTATGCAAACCTTTCTAGGGAAGAATCCCCAGATAGTTTCACCATCGTCTGCCACCCACTTGGTGAAGAAAAACTAAGGTTAAGGTAATAATTTTACCAAACCTACATCGAATAAAATATAAGATGTCAACAAGCATAAAACAGATGAAGACAAGAATGAATATAAAAAGAGCCACCAAAGACCTCTGCTAACAATCTTAATAGGGTAGGACACTCGAGTGCAAAAAGGAAAGAGTGTCATCACTCAACCTTAATTATAGGATTCAACTGATATATACAAATTAAACCAAGTATAGGAATGATATAAGATAAAAATATCTCAAAACTATCTAAGAATCATAACATCATAATTCTAAATAAGGGTCTACTCTTATATTTGGATTATTAATTGCCAAAATGATTAACTAACAAGAAATAAACAAGGTTACGAACAAGACAAGGATGCACACATTATAACATCTTGTGGTATATCATTAATTCATATAATAAGAAGTTCAATTGATCGAAACATAAGTTGTAATCTAGTGCTACCAGACTATGAGCTTCAAAACAATAATTGTCTAGGAGAAATGTCAATTTTATTAATGACATTATAACATTATAGAAGAGAGGGTAACTATTAAGGATGTTGGAATTTTATAATAGTTAACAAATGTAATAATATACCATTCATCTTAGGGTGCAATACAATTCATCTAATGTAGATATAATCTATGTCTATCCCTCCAAGTAGATTATGTGGCTCGTGGTGAGAGAGTGGACATCCAGACCAACTTGCAATGTTTTTGGATAACCCCCTAAAGATTGATTATGTAAGGTGTTCCTACCATTGGTAAACTATGATACCAATTCCCTATTAAGATATACCATATCAAAGCTACGAAGTAGGCCCAATATGTGACCTTCTTATACTTCATTATAAATTCTCTTCCTTGTAGTCTACTGGATGGATAACAAATCAAGAACATCCATCATTAGCATGTTTGTGGGCTCAAGGCCCATATGCTCACAGTGAAATCTACCCTACTAGCTAAGTGGTACAAAAAATAGTGCACTAGCATGATATGCTCCTTGACTATTATTAATCTCGACCATGAATAAACTTATCTTTATATAGGTCATAAATTAAAACCACTGATGATCACCCCATATGGATAAGGTTAGAAAATATGATACATGTACAAAATCTACTTATGCCCTTGTACAGATCCTACTCTATCTATTGTCATAAAATTTAGCACCTACACTCAGCATAACAATATAATTGGAAGAGAGGTTCCTAGTTAAAAATAAATAGTTTTTTAAGGGGATTCAATTATATTAAGACTTTAATATTTCTTATTTAGGGATTTTGAATTTATTTATTTATTTACAAAATTTTATGCATATGGTGGTTTAATATTTTTATTTCATTTTTTAAGTCATTTGGCAATTTCATAAAAAATAGCTTTTACTTCATTTCGGCAACGGGTTTTTTTATAAAATTAAGGATCTTTTGCTCAAAAAACTTCTAGTGAATTAAAAATTTGGCTTGTAGGGCAGATTTTTGAGGTAGGATTTTTGTGGGTACTTATTCATTGGATTCATTAGGGTGAGTTTTACCTTTCCTCTAAATTTTATATAATTTGGTGGAGATTTTTTCTTGTTCCATACATTTTTCGGATTTCCTTGGCTATTTGAAGGTAGGTTGAATCTTTCTCATCAAATTTTGTTTTGAAATATATAGTTTTCAAGATTGATATTAATATTTCATTTATGAATTCCATGTATGAAGTTGAGTGATTTTTTGAAGAAAATTATAGTTTCATATTTATATATTTCAAAACTAACTCCATAGGAAGTTGAAGTGAATTGTATTGAGAATTTACAAAATTGAATAGTGAAACTGCATTTTTTGTGGAAAATGACTAGTTTTTGGTTGTGCCCGAGCATATACTAGTTTGAATGTGAAAAATAACTCCATAGGAAGTTGGATAAATGTCCTTTTTTAAATTGAAACCAGTCTGAGGTTCTAAGGTGGAGTATTGGTGGAGAAATCAAACAATAATCATCTGGAGGGCAGTTTTTGGTAAAAAATGTGGTCTGTTGACTTTCAGCCTTCATATCTCTCGATTTAACCATGGGAAAATTTTAAAACTTGGTTTAAAAGGGAGGTATGAGAGTCTACTTTCATTTTTATTTGGTTTTGGATTGAATGGTTGTGGTTTCAGAGAGATATGCATAGAACCCTAGCCGAGCATCCCTATGTGACTGGCAGAGTGTGACTGGCAGAGAGGGTTGAACAACGAGTTGCAGACCACATAACTCTTGATGGGGTTTGAACCAGAGGCTATAAATGGAGAATTAGACTTCATTAACATGACCTTAAATTCTCCCATAGTTGGTTTTTCATAAAAACCAAGTCTAGAGAATACTTCCTTCTTTAAGCCTCTCAATTAGGCCTCTTCACCATTAGAATGGATTCTTAAGGATTGGGATTTTTTGGAAGAACCCAGATCTATCCTCTTGGTAAAAGTGCTACCAAGGAATTATAAGAAATATTAAATGACTTAATTGATAGGTCCTTTGTAAATTTTAGTTACAAAATCCAAAAATGTGTTCAACCAGGACTAGTGAAAACAATGCTAATTGGACACTTTTGAACTTTTGGGTTGAACTGATCTAAGAGATTGTTTTGGTTGGTTTGCAGGGTTTCAATGGGATCTAATTGAAATTTTTGGAGGAATCAAAGGTTTGGGAAGATACTAGAGTGTATTTTTGTGAAGAATGTACATTTGGGTGCATCACCATAAGGAGAAGCATGAATCAATGATCAACTCAGTGAAGGGTTATGGGGACACAAAATTTATGAGTTGGTGAGTAAATATTGAAGCACTTAAAGGTGTAGGGATTTGGTGTGGGTACTTCAAGAAATAGGGGTAGGAAGACTTTATTTGTATAAGCAAATATTAGTAAAGTAGATCAAATTTACTTCACTTCTTCATATTTATACAAGTCACTTCAATTTATTAGAGTTTCATATTTGTTGAATGTATTGCCCATGGAGATTCCTCCTACATTCCTTGTGGGATCCCATTAGCCAAGTATGTAGTGGATAAGTACCTGGAGTTATGAAAATTCAATATCCTCATCTCCATGAGAGGATTTATTGGTGTACATGGGCCAGATGGATATGTAATGGAACTCCCATTATTGGACTATGTACCCAATCAAATTTATCAATGAGTTAGTGGTCATGTGATTTTGAGTTCTTGTATCTTGCATGGTGTTGATACCTTGATCTTTCTTGTGGTACACCCAGATGATTGTGTATGATACCTTGTAGTGTGTATGAAAAATACAAAGTGGTCCCATATATTACTTACAACCTTTCCATACTTGTGAATTAATGACATTGTACCCTTATATTGTTTCTAAGCCTTGTATCCTTATGTTGTATTCTAAAAATGTATACTTTTGCATTTGTACATTGGATTGTAGTATATATTCAGATAGAATAGATTATATAGATGTGATAGAATATCTAGATAACTATGATGCTATTGTATGTATGTACTTATTTCTTAGGACTTTGATGACCTCAATCGGATGCATTATGCAATTCTTGTATCTTGTTTTATCTCTATGTTGTGTGGCATAGATACATACTTAGAAATAATGTAACCCTGGTACATTACCCTTATATGATGTTTGTATGATCTCTTTGTATGTTCCCAATACCTCTTGGAAAATAAAATGACCTCTAGTGGACTTGACGAATTAGTTAGATTCCTAAAACCTTAAGATCCTAGCCCTAGCTCTATTCTTGAGCATATATCAAAATATTTTGCATATTTACCCTAATTAGTGGTGCATTTGTATGTAGATTGATGCCTACATTTCTACCCCTGTGCATTCAATAAAATTGTGTTGTGCATATGCACTCTTTTCTATGTATATGTCCTCTACTATTGTACATTCATGACTACACTTCTATGCATTCACAACAATTTATAATTATACCTAGGCTATGCAAAAATGAGTTTGTGATTTAGAGATCCATTTTCCTCATGGTCATTTTGGCATAATCACATTCAAGTTTTGACCTTTTTTACCATGTTTTTCAATTATTTTCCCTAAATTTTAACCTTTCCTAGATGAACCTCAGAGTGACTGTGATCATTTGAGTTGACGATTATGGTTTAGGGATACAAAGCACTTTGAGGGTCTTGTGAATATCCATCCAAGATCTTTAGTGGCTTCTTGTAATGTGATCATTATGTTGTGGCCATGGGATCCTTGGGAATGTATTGACCTATCACCTTGATGACTTTCGTGATGTTTATGTTGTGTATAAAATAGTAGGGCATCATGTTGGAGATTTACTTCTAGCAGCTAGTTGATTGTATGTTTTTCATTGATGACAACATATAATATACATCAGTGTTCTATATGTACTTATCAGAATGATGTTATCAAGCCTTGCATGGTTATACTCATGTTTTAGACATGTTGTTTATGTTTTGTTCATACATGCAGACTCAGATATGAAGTTTCAGTTGTGTTGTGTAATTCTGTTAGACGATAGTTACAGTTTATGGAGGTTGTCTGTACAGAGCCGATGTATTGCATTATTTCTTGAGTTGCACCTACCTTCAGGATATGTGTGTGTATTTTCAAGTTTAATTATGAGTTGAAGATAGTTATCTAACGGCACCAAACGTGTTTCAACAAGATTACAAAGTTAGAGTTAATTTGGTGAGGCTGACTTAGTGAAGCATCACGTCTATTCAGTTTATATTGCACAGTTGTAATTATGCTTGCATGCTTTGTTAAGCCAACAAGGATTTTATGAAGAATTTCTTAACAGGTCCCATGATCTCATACTTTGAGGAAGATACTTATAGTAGTTCATTTGTGGAACGCTAAGTGTGAATGATAAGATAAGAGACAGAAAATGTACAGAGCAGAATATCAGTTGTGTTTTATTCATCAAAGATCTATGTGAAGAAGAAGTGAAAGATTACAATACACTGGAACTGATCAAGACAGTAGGTCTACTCTACAATTCATCATCAGGTATAGTGCATATCTATTCTACAGAAGGTTGTAGCCTTCACCATTGAAGCAGTGAGCTTTTGGATAGTGAGTCCTCACCCTTAACCGAGTTATTTGTAAAAGACTCCTAACAGGGTCAGACCCTTAACCGGGTCACTATACTTATTGCATTGTAAAGAACAACTCCTAACAGGGTTGCAAGATCTTCTAATATGGATTATTATAAACAAGTATAGTTCATTGTGGGTGTTAATTCCCATCGGGGTTTTTACCATTTGGTTTCCTCGTAACCAAATTGTGGTGTTGTCTATTATGTTATCTGAATGTGCATTTACTTTATTGTATTTTGGAGTTAATAAAATAAAATAATTAAATTAGTTGATAACTGATTCACCCCCCCCCCTCTCAATTATCCTTTGGGACTATTCTAACAATTGGTATCTGAGCCAAGTGCCTTGAAGAGAAAGTCTAACAGCTTAAGGTAGATCGGATGGCATACTTTAGAAAAGAGAGTCCTAAGTTCGATGGAGAGAATTATATGGATTGGAAGAACAAAATGATAAAACATTTAAAGTGTGTTGGTTTTGAAATCTTTGAGATAGCCACACAAGAAGTTGTTATTCCCTCTCTAAAAGACCTATCAAGAGATGATGCTACTAGTAAACAAAAGGATACATACATAGCTAATGCAGTTGCCAAAGAAGCCCTTATAAGTGCACTATCTGACAGTGAATTCTCTAAGATCAAGAAAGTAGACAAGGCATACACAATATGGAAGTATTTAGAAGACATGTTTGAAGGAGATGTCCAAGCAAAGAATGCACGTAGGAAGACATGGAAAAATAAATACAACACTCTTGAGATGTTACCTGAAGAGAGCATCAAAGCCTACAATCAGAGGATAAATGAAACAGTTTCTGGAATCAAAAATAATGGTGGAGAAATATCAGAAGAAGACATAATGGACAAGATGTTGACTTCTTTAACAGTAGACTATAAGAACAAGATCAATATTCTCAAGGAAACCATGAAATTTTCACAAGTCTTCAAGACAGAGACTTTGATCAGTAAAATCTCTGCATTTGAGATATCAAGATTGAAGATTGAAACCCAAAAGTGAAACAACCTTCAAAGCCTCAGTCTATGGTAAGAAACCTTTACACATCTCTAGCAATACTGAGAAAGAAGTTGATGAAGAACTAGAATAAATCATTTCCATGATTTCTAAAAGAGAAAACAAAGGAAAATGCAAGTATGAAGGACAGTTGTCATTCAAAAGTTTTTCATGCAACAAGATTGGTCACTTTGCATCCAAGTGTCCCACAAGAGTAGAGAAATTCAGATCTGATTATAAACCTAAATATAGAAAGGAATGCTATCATGTTGAAGAAGGTGTAACTGATGAAGATTCAGGAGAAGATGAAATTGGATTTGTTTCCCTTAAAGACATGGAAAAATTGCTTGAGGAAATGGACATTGAAGATGAAAAGGAAGCACAGGAGTTAGCCCTAATTTCCAAAGCAGACATCAGAACTGATTGGATCATTGACAGCAGATGCTCTCATCACATGATAGGTGATAAAGATAGATTTGTTCATTTAGACAAGTACAAAGGTGGTATGGTTAGATTTGGAGATAACACTCCCAAACCTATCATAAGTAGAGGATCTATCACCCTAGATGGAAAGAATAAGACAGATGATGTTATGTATGTTGATGGATTACATCACAATTTACTAAGTGTTGGACAGCTACTTGACAAAGGTTATCAGTTGGAATTCAAAGACAAAAAATGCATTATTAGCAACAAATAAGGAGACATGATTGCATCAGGCTCAAAGACAAAAGGTAATGTTTTTCATCTCAATTCAAATGTAATTTGTTTTTTGAAAAAGTGGATGACAGTTGGTTATGGCACAAGAGACTCTGTCATATCAATTTTGATAATATAGTAAAGATAAGCAATGTCAAGGCAGTTAGAGATATTCCAAGTATTGCAAGACCAGTTGACACAATGTGCAGGGAATGTGTTATGGGAAAGCATGTAAGGAGCTCTTTCAGAAGCAAGCAGAACTCAACTGAGAACAAGTTAGACCTAGTGCATACAGATTTATGTGGTCCTACTCAAACTAGATCATACTACGGAGAAAGGTATTTCATTTTGTTTGTTGATGATTTTTCAAGGATGATGTGGGTTGCATTCTT
>MU226684.1:1723320-1749459 GCA_018584345.1 Thuja plicata
ATAGTTTGTCAACTAGTATCTAGCATCTAATGCTACCATCCTTGATCAAACACTCACTTGGCCTGTCAATAGGTATCGGGCATATCCAATGCTACTTTTGTGATCAAACTTTTTGATACTCCTTGGGTTGTATCTCAATTGAAAAAGACTTTTAAGTCCTGCTCGATTAAGAGGCTTATATGCTTCAATGGTTAAACTGAAACACTAATGATTTGTTCATACATACAACTCAATTATAGATTTTCAGATCTATTATAGGTCCATTACTTCACTGATCAATATAATAAAATATATACCTTTGCTCCACACTTGTTCTTCTCTGTGATGCTTGTCACACTGTTCGTCGGTGTCTGCAGAATCTAGCTCTTCCTTTAGCTTTTTGATCAGGATTGAATGAAGACTTTCTTCTCCATCAGATTCTCTTTATCATCTCTCCTCTTCTCTTGTTCACCCTACAATTCGTAATGAATTGGGTTTGTCTCTATATAGACATGATTTCCTCTTTTCTTGGCTTTCTTGATTCTTGGCGTGTTTCACAATTCTCGCCAATAGATTTAAAGAAAACTCATGATTTATCTCAAAGAGATATTCTTGCCAACTGGACAAATCAGATTTAAATCACTTACTTATCTCCAGCTTTATTTAGATGATTAAAACAATGATAAGTATCCTTTAATTCTATCTTTATCTTCTTGACAGCTAAGAATTTTGTCATTTTTTGAACTCTCTGTTATGTCGGTCAACACTTTAGTTAGTCATCGGTGATAACAAACTGTTCCATCGGTGTGACTTCAGTTGTCATCAAGAACTCCATCCTTGTCTTCTCCATCAAGAAACACTGAAATTCTTTCTGTCGGGTTACTCTGCGTTTTGCTTGTCGGGCAACACTGTAACTCTACTCGTCGGTAATGTTGTGCATTAGCTCGTCAGGTAACACTGTGACTCTTCTCTTTTAATTTGACCATCAGTGTGCACTCCATTGGTGTATGCAGTCACTTAGTGAATACTTGACTTGTATGTATTACTGATAGCATAGTCTTGATTCATCGGTTCTTTGAAGTCTTTAGGTAGTAGTTTCATGACCATACAGATTATATCAAGTTGACATCAATGACAATTACAATACATTAACTGAGTTAATGCCTTGCATGATCATCAACTTAACATCTTCAAACATTCAATTAGTTACATGTCATCAATCTCTCCTTTTGGCATTGATGGAAACATACTACATTATCATGCTATACTATTACTAATAAAATATGAAATATACAGTTTCATCAAGTTTTTCTAATGTAACTAATACAAATTTTTGGCTTTCAATAAGCTCAAATAGCTTTTATTTTATTCTTGCATCTTTTATTCTGTCTTTAATCCCTTTACTAGATTGGATGTAGAATATTTATTTCTCTGATGTGATGTGTTATCCTTTTATGTCAAACTCTCTCCCTCTGACTATTCTCCTTTCTTGTGATGTATTTTGTCAGTAATTCTCTTCCTTTGTGTGTACTCTCCCTTTCTTGTTACATTCTTCTCTCCCTATGGATATTTTGATGAATATGATCTTTCCCTGAGTTGATACTGGATATAATCTGTGTATGTATGATAATGAGATATCTCTCTCCCTTTGACAACAATTCCAAACATCTTTTTCAAGAAAATATTTGACAGTGATTCCAAATGGATTCTTTCTATCCATAATATATTCCTTGAATTTCCCATTCCATCGATAACAACTCTGGTGCTTGGAGTAGATAAATACCTTGTTGTGTATAGATTTATCTTTGAAGTTCACCTCTTTGCTTGCATCAACATGAATGATATTCTGATAATGTATAGGCTGATGCAGCCTTCTAGTATGCTTTACTCACTAGTAGACAAGGGTCTGACCCCTAGTATCTTTCTCAGGTACTCAAATGCATCCTTGGGCAGTGGCTTGGTGAAGATATCAGGAAATTGTTCCTTTGATTGCACATACTCAAGTATCACCTCTTTTTCCTGAACTTGTTCTCTCAAATAATGATACTTGATGGCAATATACTTTGTTTTAGCATGCATGACTGGATTTTTAGAAATTTTTATTGAACTCATATTGTCACAAAAGATAATTACTGGTTCTAAAATTTTAATATGCATACCTTCCAGTAATTGTTTGATCCATGCAATATTTGAGCAGTTTGCAGCAATAGCAACATACTCTGCCTCTGCAGTATATTGTGAGATGCATCCTTGTTTCTTTTTGATCCATGTGACAAGTCTGTCACCCATGAAGAATGCTCCTCTAGTTGTGCTCTTCCAGTCATCAAGATTTACAGCCCAATCAGCATCGGTAAAGACCTTAAGTTCAAATTTTTCTTATCTTCTATACCATAAGCCATATCACTCGATATTCTTCAGATATCTTAGAATTCTTTTCACAACAGTCATATGTGATTCTCTGGGATTAGCAGGAAATCTAGCAACTATTCCTACTACATGTGCAATATCTGGTCTAGTATGTACAACATACATAAGTTTTCCAATCATTGATCTATACACAATCTAATTTACCTCTGATGACTTGTCCTTCTTTTTTAGCTTACATCATATTGCCATCAATGTTCCAACTGGTTTGGACTCTTCCATCTTTAATATTTTCAGTACTTCTTTGATGTACTTGGATTGTGTAATGAAAATACCTTCATCTTGTTGCATGATCTGCAGACCAAGAAAGAAATTGATCTCTCCAAACATAGACATCTCAAACTCTTTTCTCATTTCATTTTCAAATGATTTGCATAGCATATCATTACCTCCAAATATTATTTCATCAATAAATATCTCATCAATCAAGATGTTAGCATCGATATCTTCCTTTAAGTAAAGATTACTTTTTTCACTAGTTCTTACAAATCCAATACTTATAAGATAGGAATGAATTCTTTCATACCAGGCTCGGGGTGCTTGTTTCAATCCATACAAGGCTTTTTGAAGTCTACATACCATGTCCATCTTGTCTGGATCAACAAACCCTTCTAGTTGTTCAATGTATACCTCTTCTTCAAGTATTCCATTTAGGAATGCAGACTTGACATCCATTTGATATACCTTGAATCCTTTATATGCAGCATAAGCAAGTAATATTATTACTCCTTATAGCCTAGAAATGGGTGCAAAGGTCTCTCCATATTCAATTCCTTCTTCTTGTGCATACCCCTTGCATACTAGTCTTGCTTTATTTCTTGTGACTTCTCCATTCTCATTCAGCTTATTCCTAAATATTCATTTTGTACCGATGACATTCTTGTCATCTAGTCTTGGAACAAGTGTCCATGTCTTTTTTTTCTCTATCTGTTCAATCTCTTCATGCATAGCACTTATCCATTCATCATTATCTAGTGCAGCATTGACAGACTTGGGCTCATAATCACAAATAAGACATCTTATATTTAGAGACTTACTTCTAGTTCTCATACCAGCCTTTTTATCTCCTATGATCTAGTTTTGTGGATGGTTCCTTCTGATATATCTTGCAAGTACATGTTTAGCTCTTTGTCTATCAGCTTGATCATCATTTTGTTCTTCATCACTTTGTGCATCATTTTGAGCAATATTTTGATCGTCGGTATTTGCAGCCTGATGCTCGGGTGCAATGATATGTTGCTCAGGAGCTCTACATTATTGGTAGGGTAGAGTTTTAGGTTCCTCATTATAAGTAAACATATTGTAGTCCTCTGGCTCTTTAGTGCTTTCCTTTTCATTTTTCTCTACAAATTCATCTATCTTTACATTTGCACTTTCAACAATTTTGTTAGAGGCTTTGTTTAGATATTTATATGCCTTGCTCTTGGTACAATACCCTAAAAAAACTCCATCACTCTTGGAGTCAATTCTTCCATTTCTATCATCTTTTAAGATATAACATTGACTGCCAAAATTTTTGAAATAACTTACATTGGGTGTGTATCCATACCATATCTCATAAGGTGTCTTTTTGGTGTCTTTCTTCAATTGTACTCTATTCAATGTGTAAACAGTAGTATTGACAACTTCCCTCCAAAATATTTGGGTGATCCCTTTCTCTATCATCAGTGTCCTTGCACAATCAACTATGGGTATGTTCCTTCTTTCAGCAATTCCATTATGTTGTGGTGTTCTTGGTGTAGAGACCTGTATTTTTATTCCATGCTCATTACAAAAGTTAGTGAATTCATTTGGAATAAATTCCCCTCCTCTATCTGACCTTAAGAATTTCAACTCCTTACCACTTTTCTTCTCAACCATTGCCTTATACCATTTAAACATCTTAAATGCTTCTGATTTATCTTTTAGAAACATGACTACCGTCATTCTAGAGTAATCATCAACAAAGAGAATAAAATATATGTCTCCATAATAACTCTTTGTCCTCATAGGTCCACATAAATTAGTATGGACTAATTCTAGAATTGCATTAGATGTATGGGTTTTTCTTTTAAAACTAGACTTTGTCATTTTACCTTTTTGACAATTCTTACACATGATGTTATCGGGCTTGGTCATCGTCGGTAAGCCTCTGAAATTTCTCTTTTTGCTAATCTTTATCATGTTGTCAAAGTTCACATGACACAATCTTTTGTGTCATAACCATATGTATTCATTTGTAGCAATAAAACAAGTGGTGTCAGTATCATTCAGGTAGAATAAGTTACTTTTTGTCTGCTCACTGGTACCAATCAGATTTCTTGATTTATTGAAGATCTTTGCCTTCTTATTTTCAAATGCTACGATGTGACCTAGATTATTCAGCTGAGAAACACTCAATAGATTATAATTCAATCCATTTACCCAATAAGAATTTTCATATTTTATCTGGTTATTCAACATTATGGTTCCTCTACCTTCGACCAGACAAGGTGTGTCATTACCCATTCTTACTGAACCACCTTTAGAGTATTCAAAAGTATCAAACTTTTGCTTATCACCAGTCATATGGTAAGTGCAGCCACTATCTATGATCCAAACATCATTTTTACTAACCTTAGATATGAGTGTAATTTCTACATACCGTTCTTCATCATCATCTGAATCATCTTTTACTACCACAAATACCATCTTGATGTCTTCATCAGATTTGGTATCAGTGTCTTCATCTTTGCATTTCACTAGGTAACTAGCCTTCTTTCCTTTGTCCTTATAGTCTCGGTTATCTCTTCTTTCTGATTGTTGGTAGCTTCTGTAATCACCTCTATCAGACTTCTTCTCAAATGACCTATCATTACTTTTGTCATCTTTTCTTTTGTTAGTACATCTTGCAGCAAAGTGTCCAATCTCTTTGCAATTAAAACAAACAAGTGGTAATTTACCTTTGTATTTACCTTTGCCTCTCTTTATTCTTCTGGCCATAAGTGCTTCAATTTCATAAAGATCATCTTCTTCACTTTCACTGTCACTATCTTTTCTCATAGTGTTTTTATGACTTGATTTACTTATTCTCATAGAAGTTTTGAATGCAGACTCTATATTTGGTAAGACACTATTATCAAAGTTATTCATCTCAAATGAACTCAGTCTTCCAATTAAACTATCTAGAGTACCATTTCTATTTGCTACTGCTCTCATTTCTTGAATGACAGATACTCTAATAGCATAAGTGGGCAGTAAGGTTCATAGAATTTTACTTACCATTGTATCTTCTTCTAGTATACCTCCAACTCCTCGGATAGCATTGAATACCTCTTTGATTCTTGTGTTGTACTGAGTGATGTTTTCACCTTCTTTCATTTTGAGATCATCAAACTTTCCTCTAAGGCTTTCTGCCTTGGCTCTCAAAACATTTTTTTCACCACCATGTACAAGCATCAATTTGTCCCACATCTACTTTGCAGTCTTGCAGGTTTTGACATCTTCAAATTTAGTATCGGAGAGTGATGAAGCAAGTACTATCATCATGCAATTGTTCTCATTCTTCTCTCTCAATTGTTCGACTGTTGGTTCTCCTGTGGGCAACACATATTCAACATCTAAGTATTGTGTAACATCATTACCAATACCTGATAAGTAGAGTCTTATTCTACTCTACCATGAAGCAAAATTATCTTTGTTCAACTTGGGCACATCTCATCTGTTCATCTTGTGATCTTTAGCTTAGGTATTGAAACCTTCCTTCTAAGCACACAAGATCTAATACCAATTGTTAGTAATAACTGAGAGGGGGGGTGAATCAATGGCCTCAAAAATTAATCCTTAAATCAACCCTTAAAACTTATAACCACTAATTATGTCTCAAGTTATCTTTTGTCCTACAAGATGCATGCCTTGAAATACTTTAATCAATTTTCTACTTGTCGGATTGCTTGGCTAATCTCTCTTTTGTATGATTACCGATAAGAAGTAAACTTATTTGCTGAAACATAGTAAATATGTAGAGTATACCGATAAATCCATAAATACATATGTGAAATGTAAAATAGTAAAGTGATAAACCATAAACACATAACACAAGGATTTTAACATGGAAACCCTGTTAAGGGAAAAACCACTGGGACCGGTACCCCAAATTTTCACTCTTCTAAAGTGAGCCATGTTAAGATCCAACCCTATTAAAGGTTAAAAACACACTGTTAGGTGTGACCTTGTTAGAGGATTTAGAAATAGTTTGTCAACTAGTATTTGGCATCTAATGCTACCATCCTTGATCAAACACTCACTTGTCCTATCAATAGGTATCGGGCATATCCAATGCTACTTTTGTGATCAAACTTTTCGATACTCCTTAGGATGTATCTCAATTGAAAAAGACTTTTAAGTCCTACTCGGTTAAGAGGCTTATATGCTTCAATGGTTAAACTAAAACACTAATGATCTGTTCATACATACAACTCAATTGCAGATTTTTAGATCTATTGTAGGTCCATTACTTCACTGATCAATATAATCAAATATATACCTTTGCTCCACACTTGTTTTGCTCTGTGATGCTTGTCTCACTGTTCATCGGTGTCTGTAGAATCTAACTCTTCCTTTAGCTTTTTGATCAGTACTGAATGAAGACTTTCTTCTCCATCAGATTCTCTTTAGCATCTCTCCTCTTCTCTTGTTCACCCCACAATTCGTAATGAATTGGGTTTGTCTCTATATAGACATGATTTCCTCTTTTCTTGGATTTCTTGCTTCTTGGCGTGTTTCACAATTCTCACCAATATATTTAAAGAAAACTCATGATTTATCTCAAAGAGATCTTCTTTCCAACTAGACAAATCAACTATAAATCACTTACTTATCTTCGGCTTTATCTGGATGATTAAAACAATGATAAGTATCCTTTAATTCTATCTTTAGCTTCTTGACAACTAAACATTTTGTCATTTTATGAACTCTCTATTCTGTCAGTCAACACTTAAGTTAGTCATCGGTGATAACTGACTGTTCCATCAGTGTGACTTCAGTTGTCATCAGGATCTCAGTCCTTGTCTTCTCTGTCAAGCAACACTAAAATTATTTCCGTCGGGTTACTCTGTGTTTTGCTCATCGGGCAACACTGTAACTCTACTCATCGGTAATGTTGTGCATTAGCTCATCAGGTAACACTGTGACTCTACTCTTTTACTGTGACCATCAGTGTGCACTCCATTGGTGTATGCAACCACTTAGTGAATACTTGACTTGTATGCATTACTGATAGCATAGTCTTGATTCATCAGTTCTTTGAAGTCTTTAGGCAGTGTTTTCATGACCATACAAATTATATCAAGTTGACATCAATGACAATTACAATACATTAACTGAGTTAATGCCTTGCATGACCATCAACTTAACATCTTCAAATATTCAATCAATTACATGTCATCAGTCCTATCTAATTGCTAAGCTCTGTTCAGTAGGCAATTTTCAACCCCAACCATTATGTGCCCACTCAATACATGCAAACAAAAAAATTGGTACTCTAACCAATATTTTATTCATTTTTACATAATTGCAAATAAATTTTCAGAGTGATCTATATTGGAGATTTCAAGCACTAGCCCCCTCCATAGTACCCTACATTCCTTATATTACCAAACAAAATAAATGTTATAGATACTAATCAAGTTCTTATTATTTTATTTATATAATTATTGAACATTTTGGCGATCATTTAACAACAAACAGAGACATCACATTATCAATGTTAGATGAAAATTAATGAGGAAAGGGATACACCAGGATCCAATAGCAATGAGGCAAAATAGGAGCTAGAGACTGAAGAGCAAGCTTGAATCTAGAAAAGGACGTCACATGAGCCTCAAATATAGCTAATGGCACCATAGAAATCAGACAAGTTATTTTGTGTTTTATTGTGTTTCAATATCCTATGTTATTTTGTGCCCTAGCCTCTGTCTCCTTCACTGTGATGGGAAATGATTATGGTCCTGTAAATCTTACATAAGTGGTAAGAAATTATAATACATAAATACTAATGTGAAATTTTTATGTATCGTGATTTAGAAGAAATTAAAAGTTTGAACTTTTATAAAGTTCTGAGATATGGGTATGTGCAGGGAAGAATGAAGTTTTCCAAGAGTGTCATAATAGAGATGTCAACGCATTTTAAAAGAGCTTTATAAGATGGGGTTTCAGGTTTTGTGTGCCTTCCTTCCCTCCCTCAGCTCTACTTTACAAAATAACAAAATGAAATAAAATGAAACTGTCTTTTTTTTAAAGTTATATGCTTGTGTTGGTCGTAATTACGACGACATACCATGGTTGTCATAATTCCAACCAACACGGGAATGGATTAAAAAAATCAAAATTTTCCTTCTATAAACCAACTAAGCAAAACCATTTTATTGCTTGGTCAAAAATGTTAGTTGGAAATGTGGGTCAAATGTACTAGTGATATGGATGATTTTATAACTTATGGTGATTCTTTTGAAGAGGCATTAACCAATTTATAGAAGCTACTACAGAGATGTCAAGAAAAAAACCTCTTCCTTAGTCATGAGAAATATTTTATGATGATGCAAGAGGGTTCAATTCTTGGTCATTTCATATTAGCACAAGGTATAAAGGTTGACCCTTCCAAGATATAGATCATTCAAGAGTTACCATCGCCACAAAAGCAATGAGATGTCAAAAGTTTCCCTAGTCGTGTATGTTATTACCAATGTTTTATCAAATATTTTAGTAATATATAAACACCTTTTTATATATTGTTGACAATGGATGCAAAATTTGAATGGATTGATGATTCAAACATTCATTTGAATCTCTCAAAAAAGGCTCTCACGCAAGCACTAGTTCTCAAAGGGCCTAATTGGAAGCTCCCATTTCACATACACACTGATGCATCTGATTTTTCTATAGGATCTATATTGGGTTAGAAAGAAGGCAGTTTTGAATACACTATCTATTACATAAGTAAGAATCTACAAGGAGATGAGGTAAATTATATTGTTACAAAAAAAAGAATTTTTTTTTTAATTTATGTACTAAATAAATTCATTCACTATATTTTTGGCTATCCTATATTTGTTCACACTGACCATGTAGCCTTAAGATATCTCAAGAAAAATTCAATGGTAAATGGGCATCTAGTAAGATGGCTCTTGTTATTACAAGAATTTGAAATTACAATTATGGATAAACAAGGGAAAACCAATGTGGTCGCAAACTTTCTTTCTAGGCTACCAAGTTCATCATCTAATCCATTAATAGATGACTTGTTCTCTGCTGAAAATTTTATTTCTCTTACCACTTATGATCCTTGTTATGTTAACATATTTAATCACTTGGTGACAAGGCATAACCCACCTCACTTTTCTCCAAAAGAGAAGAAGCAACTAGTTCAATGCACATTCTCTTATTCGTGGATTGTAGGTTATTTGTTCTATAGTGGACTTGATCATGTTATCCGGAGATGCTTGAGAGAAGATGAGACATATGATTTCCTTAGAGAATGCCACGATGATCCTTGTGATGGTCACTTTGTAGCCAAGAGGAAAACACTTAAG
Organism: Thuja plicata; assembly: GCA_018584345.1. Classification (NCBI taxonomy): domain Eukaryota; kingdom Viridiplantae; phylum Streptophyta; class Pinopsida; order Cupressales; family Cupressaceae; genus Thuja; species Thuja plicata. Next base: position 1,733,271 of record MU226684.1, read on the forward strand.
ATTATAAATACAAGGTACTATTGGCCTAGTATCCACAAGGAATCCATACAATATACAAGAAGATGTGATAGATTTCAAAGAATATGATGACCTACCAGGAGTGAGGAAAGTCCCCCACAACCACAGTTTGTGGTTACACTATTTGATAGATGGGGACTTAATTTTATTGGAGCAATTGAACCCACATCAAATAGAAAATATTATATTTTGGTATGTATTGACTACCTCACAAAATGGGTTGAAACCAAGGCCTTGAAACGTGCTAGGAATTATAAATTTGCAAAATTTCTATATGAGGATTTATTTACCATGTATGGTGTCCTAAGGGAAATTATCACTGAACAAGGACCACATTTTACATCTAATCTTATTGAACAATTGGTCCAATAATATCAGATAAGGCACAAAAAATATATGTATTACCATCCACAATCCAATGGACAATTAGAGGTCACAAATAGGGAGCTTTAGAACATCCTCACCAAGATAGTGAATATTCATAGGCGAGATTGGGTTTCTCATTTACCTAAAGTAGTCTGGGCTTATAGAACAACATGGAAAACAACCATAGGATTTACCCCCATGAATTGGTTGATGGTAAAAATGTTGTTCTTCCTATTGAATTTGAGTATAAGACTTTGCATACATCACTTGAATTAGAAATAGATCTTACACAAGCCAAACAAGAATTCCTTTAATTGTACAATTCCCTTCATGAATTTTACATGGAACAAGTACAACATACACTTCTTGTGTAGTAGTAGAGAATGGAATGGCATGATAAGTATATCAACACTAAAGAATTCCATGAGAAGGATTGGGAATTGTTATATGATTCTTGGTATCAAGACAATAAAGGAAAGTTGAAAACTTACTAGCTAGGGCCTTATTAGATTGAAAAATTCTATCCAAATGGAACAATCAATCTTACTACTATTGACCCTGTTTAGTTTACTTTAATGGTCAATGGTCATAGGCTTAAGCTGTATAAAAATCCACGTAATAAGGAATTTCTTCAATAGTTGTTGTTGACACCCAAAAATGGGCAAACTTGTGACCATACATTAAATTACTAATTTCCCTCTATAAATTAATGGTTTTTTAATCATTAATTAATCATTTCATTTCATCTAAATCCAATCATCTAATCATTCAATCATTTCCCCAAAATTAATTAATTAATAAAACTTAATTAATTAAATTCAATTTCCTAAAATTTTAAAAATCAAATATTTAAACTTATTAATTTATTCTTATAATTAAATTAATTTAATTTAATTAAAATATTCAATTTTAAATCAAAATAGAATTGAATTATCTCATGTTTAAGTATTTTAAATTTCTAAAATTAAATAAATACTCAAATAAATCAACTCTTCAGTTCCAAGAGGTAACTCCAATTCAACTCTTCAGTTCCAAGAGGTAACTCTAATTGTACTCTTCAGTTCCAAGAAATAACTCCAATTCAACTCTTCAGTTCCAAGAGGTAACTCCAATTCAACTCTTCAGTTCCAAGAGATGACTCCAAGTTTTCTCTTCAGTTCTAAAAGGAAACTCACAATCATCTTTTCAGTTAACTAAACTATCCCCTCTTTTGTTTCGTTAAAGAGGTGGATTTTACTGATTACTTCTCAAGTTCCTTTTGATCTCAACCATTTATCCTCCAATTTTTGGGATTGATCTCATCCATCCAAATCATTTCCATATTCTATATAATCAACTCTTCTCAACCATTTGAAGGATCCAGGATTTCAAGCTTTGTGCACTCTTACTCTGCAGGATCAAATATCATTTTTTCAACACTCCCAAGTCACAGACGTTGTTGATACCAATACTAAGCACCATTCATCCAACATTTTAGAAAGAATAAGAGAAACAATAGAAGCTTCAAGCATTGTGGTTTTCATTCATTTATTTTTCTATATCTTGCTTGTTATTTTATTGTCCATAGATCCATTCTTAGTATTTTTTATTATTTTCCCCATTTCAAATCGGTGCTACTAACCCTCGTTATTGAGTGCGAAAGATTGGATCTACACATATTGGTGAACCCAAAATGAATCAAATAGCCCGATATTCACTTGTAGATGACAAATAGAATTTCCCAGCCTCAGTTGTATGGTCACAATTTCATTTATTATTTTTCTGATAAATATTATAATTTCACAATTTGGGGAAGTTTTCTGCAATTGACGAAAGTTTACCGCAATCGACCGGTTTATTACCGTAATTAATCTCTGTAATTTTGCAATTGCCCATTGTATTTCGTAATTGAATTTTGTATTTTTTAGTCTCTGGTTCAGGTACTTTTTTTCAATTGAGATATATATTTCGCAATCGCCATATAAATTTTGCAATCGCCAAACGAATTTCGTAATCGCCAGCACATTGTTGCAATCGACATAACTGTTTTGCAATTGATAGAATTGTGTCACAATCACTAGGACAATTTCGCATCTAACAGAATAATTTTGCATCTAATGGGAGAATTTTGCAATTGCTCTGTTTCATCATTTTGTTAATCAGGTCTGATATTTTTTCTCAATTTCTATGTAGGAATGAATTAATGACATATAGAAATAGGATAATCAGACGCACCCTGAGGTTTAGATCATGAAAAGCATCTATAAGTAGATTTTCTCATTGCCACATGCAATGAAAGGAAACCTTGGCAATCGCAGATGAAGATTGAAGTGAGTCCTTTAATAGGTTTATCGATTCTCTCAAACATTTTTCAACCAAATACAAAGTTACCATGAGCCTTAACTGTCTTAATAATCTAGGTGTTTTTGAATATTACTCATTTTGATTTTTAATATTTTTGGGTACTAATAACTTCTTGACAACTTGTGGCGTGGAAACAGTTTTAACAAAGCAACCTAAAATCAACTCATTTGTTTTTTTGGTGCTTAAAAAGAAAAGTGTATACAAAACATCACAATCTTGCTTTTTCGATTTGGTGTTTAAAATTGACATGTGGTTAACAATTGAAAAAGGAAAAGAATATTTGAATTTGGTGCATCTAAAAATAAACAAACAATCATCATTTGGTTTGGAATTAAAATTGAACTTGTGTACATGTATGGATGATAGCTCAGTTCAAACTTGATATTTTGGTGCTTAAATGATTAACCTTGTGCCTTGAGTCTTTGTTGTGCTTTCACAATCTGTTAGAATAACAACCATTAAACTTTTTAGAGAGGCATGTCTGGGGAAAGAACTTCTTCCTCAAAGGATGAACTTAAAATAGTAATCCTTTTGATCGGTATATAAACAAGACGTAGTCCAAATCTATGTCTTATATCTAGCAAATCTTAGGTGAGGTGTGTTCATGATAGCCTGGATCAGGTGAAGTATCCCTAAGTAGCCAACATGGTCAACTAGGCTCTTAAGTGAGTCACACGCGTACAAAATGATTGGATAGACTCCACAGACCTTACTACAACTTGGTTAATTAGAAACCTACCTATTTCACCTCTGAACAAGTGTCTTATTATAGTGCAAGGGGTTGCAAAATTTCCCCCCAAGATTCCCAACATATGTGCTCCAAAATATTGTGTTGATGAAACAATATCTAGGAAAGGAAAAAACACGGTCACCTACATTGTGGATCTTCATGTCTATGAAGCATGACAATTTTTGTGTGAGATGACGAACATCAAAAGCATTGGGCCTATAATATTGCATGTTGAAGCCAAATTGACCTAGATTAATCTGGCTGTCTCTATTTCAACCAAGTGAAAACATTGCAACTTAGAAAATTTGTAGAACATACACTTTCTATTCTTGGATCTTCAAAATGCTTTGTCTATTGTTCTTGCTTCTGTGATCAGTTCTCAAAATGCAAAACCTACATCTCACACTGTCAAAATGAGATAAGCATGTTTGAATTCTAGGGTGTCAACAAAAGTCTATTCTAGAATCAAATCAGTGTTATAGAAAGATCATTTTATCAGATAGATTCCCAAACTGAAATATTTTTTCAAGACTATCGCACTTTGTCGCAATTGATAGAAGTTTTCTGTAATTGACATAATTTGACCACAATCGAGTCCTTTATTTCTGCAATTGATCCCTTTATTTCTGCAATCACTAAAATTTTACCGCAATTGACCTTGCACTCATCCGTAATCGGCAGGATTATGTAGCAATTGACCTATAGATCTGTGCTCTCATTCTATCAGAACAAATTGGATTCCTCTGTCAGAACTCTGCATTTTTATCAGTTTGAAACCTTGGAAAATATTCCCCATTTCATGTGAAAGATCAGTGTACACATTTAAGAAAATTATGAAGAATCAGTGTGAATCTCAAAACATCTAGGAACATCCCTCTTTGACAGTTCAGCTATTGTTTACCATTGATAGTTCAAAAGTTAAGAATAGACTATATTGATCCCATTATCTCAGCTTCATCAATTTTTATTAGCAACTTTGTCTCATCTAAGGAAAGAGTCAGAATCAATATCTTACATCATCAATCTTTAAGATCAAGAGAAATTGAAATTTTTTCTTAGAATTACCCTTGTCAAAACAAGTACTCAGACTCTCCTCGAGAGATTATCCCTTTTGTTTCTTTATATCACTCATTTTAGATCAAAACCTAGATAAAACCATGTCTTTCACACCTTATAGAGGACCTTATACTAGGTCAAAGCCTAGAACCCAACCAGATGAATCCTACATTAACCAGTTTCCCTTGTGGGAAAAATATCAAGAGGACTACCCATTCAAAAACACTGATCCCACTCTCTACATTGAGAATATGCATACAATTCCTCATGGTTACCATAGACCAACTATATTTCAAGACATCATAGAGGAAGAGCTTGAAGACATAGATAAATATGCTTATTCCATGCAAATGGTTGATATTGTTGCGGAAATAAACCCTAAAATATTTCTAGCCATGTTGATCAAAAAGGGAGCCAAGCTCCCCGTTGAATTCAATGTATCAACGATATGTCCTGAAAACTCACTAGCAGTAAAAAGCACAACTCAAACCTCTCAAATGAATCATGTGGTGTCTCAAGTCTTGTCTTTTCCATCATCAACAACTATGACATCAGCACAGACTATGTCTACCCAAACTAGCTCAGCCAATAAAGCTAGTACATCATCCACCCAAAACATGATGGGCTCCTAACTGAGTGCACCCCTGGTTGCTAGTTTATCTCAAGAATCTACCTCATGGCCTTTCACGTCTAGTGCTCAATCTATATCATCAATTCCCCAAATGAGTAATAACCCATTTGTAACTACTCAGACACTGCAGCCTATCCCTACCAGCTTTAGAGTTAATACTTCCCAACCACATAGACCAATTTTTGTAGGTTCAACATTCATTCAATGTCTACCAAAGGGTACACCTTTATTCCAATAGGGATCCCAACAATAGTAGAAATAGAAACCTTAGACTAATCAGATTCCTGAATATCAAAATCACAAGCTCAGAAATCAATACCAAGTCCCAAGGAGATCATATATCCCAATACAAGGAACTCAAAGGTGAAGCCTTATACCAACCATGGAATACAGATTCAATGTCGGGAATGTTCCCCAATATCCAAAAAACATACTAATATAGCAAGTGCAAAATCTATAAACGCAAATGATGGGCATGCAAAATCAGGGACAAACCAAGTCTTACATGGTTGAGGACTTGTAACCGTACCCATTTGATCACTCATTGCACATATCATAATTTCCCACACACTAATCGGTGCCTAAATTTGACAAGTACAGAGGTAGTACCAATCTTGTAGAGCATATTAGGGAATTCTTTGCTAGCTATATTGAAGTCGCACACAATGAAACCTACCTAATGCAACTATTTCCACAGAGTCTAGCTGGACCAGCAATGGAATGGTTCTCACACTTACCCCAAGGAATTTAGTCTTGGGGAGAATTGACCAAAATATTTATTGCTCACTTCCATCATAACATCGAACGCAAGGTCAGCATCAAGGACCATTGTGACATTAAGTAAAAAGATTTTGTATCCTTTGTTAAATTTTTACAAAGATGGAGTAACACTGCAAATATAATAACGTATGATCTTACCAAACAACACCTAATAGTCATGTTTGTTGACAATCTGATCCTAGATATGTCATTCACAACAAAGCTACAACTCACTCCAAATTTCAAGAAACTTATAGAATGAGGAGTTTGATGTGAGAAAAACTTGGTCAAGAGAGGAATCCTTATAGATCCTACCCAAATGAACACAAACAAGAATGAAATAGATAAGGAAAAATGGTGGAATAAGAACAATAATGTCACCAACAATGGTGTCATTGATGTCAAAATAGTCAATTATGCTCAGCCCAAGGTTTCACTACAAGGAGAACCCATGAAAAATAAAAAAACCATGGTGCACACTCAGCAGATGAATACTCAAATTCAAACACCCACTTCTCAAGAAGCATTTGTGTCCAACAACCAACCCAATGAACAACACCCACATAGGTTTCCTATTCCTAAACACAACTACACACCATTAGGAGAGTAGATAGAATCAGCACTGAAAAAGTTGATTCAAACAATAATATCACTCTACCAGAAATCAGAGAGTTCGAACATGTTGTTGTGAAACCCAAATGGTGGAACAATAACAACTTTTGTGAGAATCATCGGGTAAAAGGACACAATACATCCAATTTATACCGATTGAAAAATCTCATACAAGACCTAATCAACCAAGGGATAATTGATGTTACAAATACTCATTCCAAGAGTACAACCAATCACACTATCTTCAATGATATGTTTCATGATCATAATAAATAGAAAGCCTCCATGTCTGGTGGATAACCTAAGAAAGTGAACTATACCTATGCCAACTTTGGTAGCACCATAAATTGCATAAATCCTTCAGACAACCAATTTTCTACAATTACTATCACAGATAACAATACCAAATGTGTTGTCACAACATGACATTCCAAGGTTGTTTTGAAAGGAATGCCTTCCACCTCAGCTACCCCAGCTAATCCCATAATAGCTTCCAATCCAAAAACCAGTCTAGTGGATCAACTAAAGTGTACACCTTCCCAGATCTCCATGTTTTACCTATTGCACATATCCCCAAAGAATAAGCAAGCTCTAGATCAAGCCCTTCAAAATGCAACAGTCCCATGGGACATAACTCCAGAGAATTTCCAAACCATGTTCATTTACATTACTGCCAATAAGAATGCTACATTTACAGACAATGATGTGTCATCACACAAGCCTCTACACAATGATCCCCTTGCATCTTCTTATCCAATTCCATAAACATATGATCTGAAGAGTCCCCATTGATGGCAGGGCTGGGTTAAACATATGTACTCTTAAAGTGATAAAAACCTTGGGCTATTTAGAATCTAGCATTGATGTCACCATGAGGATATATATTAGGGAATATGACGAGGAATAAAGATCATCAAAAGGTATCCTCATTCTACTGGTCAGGATAGGGCCATTCATAAAGAACACTCCATTTCAAATCCTAGACCTTGAATTGGGATATAACATGTTGCTTGGAAGGCCATGGATACATGAAATGCAATTTGTCCCTTCAATTTATCACCAATGCATCAAATTTCCATACCAAGGAGCAAAGATAATCATTGAAGGAGATCCCAACCCCTTCCAATACTGCAACACCATAAGAGGCAATACAGATAATCAGGTGCCTTAAAATTAGGAAGCAAGCATTCCTTCCGCGTCTGATTCCGTTCAAGACATACCAAGAAATGTGGGTAAGATATCAATCAAAGACAAAGGGTGTGGTGAATAAAGCTATGAGGAATCATTTACCATCACCAATATGCCTCAAAATACCAGATCAATTAGAATACCTCAACCGGGGGAACAAATGTAACTCTAGAACCAATGTTATTCAAGTGTCCACCAACTACATTTTTCAAATGAGGAAACATAGCTGAAGAAAACCCCTATGATTTGAACATCAACACTTGGTTGTATAAATATTCTCAAGAGGCACCTCAAGCACAGATACCTTTGTCACAGTATGACACTGGCTATACTATGCTGCAAAAATATGGATATGATGGTAAGACTGGTCTGGGGGCAAGACAACAAGGATTAATGGAACTTTCTTTACTGCCAACCTAAAGAAACAAAAGAGGGCTAGGCTATGGTCAAAATAGAACCAGTACAACCATCCAAGATATACTAGTAGACCAACAATAGATTTCATAATTAAACCAGGGTAAAATATGAAACATGCCCTAATCAATAGTATAATCTTGCAATTATCACCATCGAAAGTGGAACCCTCATTCCCAATTGAACCTTAATCAGAATATCCAAGACGATGCAGAAAGTGAGAGATCTAACAAGCATTCTAGCATGACCAATTCCCATGAGTATTAGTGGTTATCCCTACATAACTCTGAGTCGCTCATCCCTGACTATTCCCCTCAATCTACTAGTACCATACACCTTGATGAAATGTTTGACCAAATGAGCATAGAAGATCAACCCTGTATCGATAAAAAATTTGATGTCAATTCCTTAGGTGGTGCATCTACTTCCCATTCTGAGTTTTTCAAAACTATCACCACAATTTTGATCACCCAAACAGAGTCATCCTCACACATGGACCTTTGTCTAGTCTACCTCAAGCTAATAGAATGGGACCAACAAGGAAACCATGGCATAGATATTTTTGAGAATGATGAAGCCACTAAAGACTTCATGTGGCTTCGAGAAGGCATACCATTAGGACATTACAAAGTAGGATTCTCCTTTAACCTGGAAAGATCGGCATGCTTTGGGGAGGAGACTCATCTTTCCAGTTGCAAAAGCAAATTTAAAAACAAAAAAGAATAGTCAGTAAGTGAAAAACAAGTGGAACTTTATGACCATAAAAGAAAAGATAAAGGACGTATCTTTTGGTGATAACCTCTCTGAGGTGCCAGAGGATGGAAATATGGAACTCCTCCCCTTAACAAAAGAAAAGTCAGCATTACTAGCAGAAGAAATAGAGGAAGTTAATCTAGGGGATGAAAAGAACCCTAAAAATATATATTTGGCTAAATCACTTACACCTGAGGAAAGATAATGGTTCATTAGTTTCTTCAAAGAAAGAGAAATAAACTTTGCATGGTCTTATGTAGACATGCTAGGTTTGGATCTAGAGCTTGTGCTACATCATCTGCCATTGTTTCCAAAGGCAAAACTAGTTAAACAAATATTAAGAAGGATGCATTCGCACATTGCTTTACTTTTCAAAGAAGAATTGAAGAAAATCTTATCTGCATGCTTCATAGGACCCATTCCATATGAAGATTGGATATCAAATCTGGTGCTAGTTACAAAACATAATGGTCATATCCATACATGCATAGATTTCAGACTTGAACAAGGCTTATCCCAAGGATGATTTTCCTCTACCAAATATCGACATGATAGTTGACCTGACAGCAAGACATCAAATGTTGTCACTCATGGACAGTTTCTCTGGATATAATCAAATCAATATTGCACCAAAGGATCAATGTAAGATGACAGTCACATGTTCTTGGGGAACTTACTTCTGGGATGTAATGCCATTTGGCCTCAAGAATGTAGGTGCAACCTATCAATGAGCAATGAAAACAATATTTCATGATCTAATTCATAAAAAAATGGAAGATTATGTCAATGACATACTATCCAAGTCAACACTCAGGGAAAATCACCTACAAGTTTTGGATATGATATTTGATTGAATGCAAGAATACAAGGTATGACTCAATCCAAAGAAGTGTGCATTCAGATTTACTGTTGGAAAGCTCCTTGGATTCATTACATCACACAAAGGAATCGAAGTAGACCCATAAAAGGTTAACACAATCCTTGACATGCCACCACCTCTAAATCTATGGAAACTATAGGGTCTACAAGGTAGACTATAATCTATATGGTGATTCATCACCCAACTAGTAGACAAGTGTCACCCATTCCATCACCTACTGCATAAAGAATTAATCGTTGTATGGATAGAACAATGTGAACAAGCATTTCAAACCTTCAAAGATTACCTATTGAAGTCCCCTATATTGGTGCTACCAATTCCAAGAAGTCCAGTCCTCTTATACATCTCAGCAATGGAGTCGGCACTAGATATCCTTTTGGCGCAACATGGTGACAAAGGCAAGGAAAGAGCCATTTACTACCTTAGCAGAACATTGGTGGGCTACGAGCTAAATTATTCAGCAATCAAAAAGTCATGTCTTGCAGTTGTCTTTACTTCTCAAAAGTTAAGACACTACATGTTGATTCATCAAACAAATCTCATAGCACACATAGATCCATTAAAGTACTTATTGACTAAAGTAGCACTAACATGATGACTTGCCAAATGGGTCACGATCTTAAGTGAGTTTGACATAGAATACATGGATCGAAAGGATATCAAAGGGAAAGTAATTACGGATCAACTAGCAGATACACCAATACAAGATCATCATCCAATTGTGTCAGACTTTCCAAATGAATCGATCCTCACTGTACAACCTGTAATAGAAGTCTGGAAATTATTCTTTGATGGGTCATATATGAACCATGGTGTAGTATCATGAATAGTACTCATTAATCTGCATAATGATGCAATTCCTAAGTCTTTCTGACTCAACTTTCCATGTATGAACAACATAGCTGAGTATGAAGCTCTGGTCATCAGATTGAAAATAGATATACAATGGAGGATAAAGAACCTGAGAGTCTACAGTGATTCCCAATTGGTTATCAGTCAAGTCAATAATGATTACATGACCAAAGATGAAAAAATGATACCATATAGAGAGCTGATGGAAAAACTATGGGCTTCTTTTAATTACATTGTATTTGAACATGTTCCTAGGGTTCAGAACAAAGTAGAAAATGTGATGGCTACTATAGCATCATTGATTGACATGTTGGACAATGAAACCAGATTCTAATTTCTGGTAGAACAATTGATGATACCTGCATATAAGGATTGAATAACAGAGTCAGTATGTGTCCTTGTTGGTCTTGAGTCCCCCCGGTACCATGACATATATAATTACCTACAAAATAATACCCTGCCACCTAACCTATCTAGAAATAAAAAGAAGTCCCTTGTCCGACAAGCCTCTAGGTACACCCTTCTCACTAATACTTTGTATAGAAGAAATCTACATGGAACGCTTTTATGATGTCTCATTTCCATAGAATCCCAGGGAGCCTTATACGAGGTACATGAGGGAATTTTTGGGGCCAATGTAGCTGGAAATAGTTTAGTAAAGAACATAATCAGGATGGGATATTATTGGCTGACTATAGATATAAATGCAAACAAATATGTGGAAAGGTGTCGACAATGTCAGATTTATGGAGATCTTATTCACATATCACCTCAAGACCTCTACCCCATCACTTCACCATGCCCTTTCTTAAAATGGGGATTTGAATTAGTGGGAAAGATTACACCAACATCCTCTAATGGTCACAAGTACATAATTGCAATGACAGAGTACTTTTGTTAGAATAACTAAGAGGGGGGTGAATCAATGGCCTCAAAAATATTCCAATGAATTAACCCAAAAACTTATTACCACAATAATAAGCCTCTAGTTATCTTTAATCCTACAAGATGGATGCCTTGAAATAATCTTATCAAATAACTACTGCTCAGAGTTCACTGTTAAACCTTATTCTTAATGTTTATCGATTAGCAGTCTTTCATTTACCAAAATTCAGTAAATAACTTAGTGTATACCGATCAATCCATATTAGTTATGTGTAATGAAAAACACTAAATTAATGACTCATAAACACATTGACACATGGATTTTTAACATGGAAACCCTGTTAAGGGAAAAACCACTTGGGACTGGTAACCCAAAATTTTCACTCTTCTGAAGTGAGCTCAGTGAAGATCCAACCCTGTTAAAGTTTACAAACAGATTGTTAAGTGCGACCTTGTTAGAAGATTTAAATAGAATAGTTTGTCACTTGATATCTGGCATCTCTATGCTATCTTCGTGACCAAACCCAGTGTAGTTTGTCACTTGATATCTGGCATCTCTATGCTATGTTCGTGACCAAACCTTTTGATACTCTTTAGGATGTATCTCAATATATAAAGGATTGTTAAGTCCTTCTCGGTTAAGAGACTTTCTGATCCATTGATTAAATTGAAACAATAAATAAAATGTTCACATATACAACTTAGACTTGCAAATTTTCAGATCTACTGTAAGCTCATAATACCTTTCTCATCAATGTATCTTTTCAATAGATTTGCTCCACTTCTTTCTTCTTGGTGATGTTGTGCTTCTTGATGACATGTAACTGATTGAATGATTGACAATGTTAATTTGAAGATAATGCAAGGCATTAAATTAGTTAATGTATTGTATTGTATTATCATTGATGTCAACTTGATATCATTTGTACGGTCGTGTACATAATACCAAAGACTTCAGAGAATCAATGGAACAAAGGTTATGCCTTTAGCAATGCATAAAAGTCAAGTATTCACTTAGTGACAAACAACATCGATGGAGTGCACACCAATGGTCAAAGCAAAGAAGAATAGTCATAGTGATACTCGACGATCAGAAGCATAGTGTTTCCCGATGAAGCAAAACCACAGTGATGCCCGACGAGAAAAATCAGAAGGTTGCCCGACGAGTAAATTTCCAATTATGCCTAATGGATAGAGATCATGAAGCTAACTAGAGTCTCACCGATGGAACTATCATTTGTCACCGACAACTAACTGTAGTGATGACCGATGAAACAGAAAGTTTAGAAAAAGACAAAATATCTAGCTGGCAGAGCTAAAGATATACTTAACTAGTTGTCTACTTTGTTTTATTCGACCACAGATAAGTGATTGATTTAAATATGATTTTTATAGTTGGCAAGAAGATATCTATGAGACAAATTAGGAGTTATGCTTTAAATCTAATTGGCTGGATTATTTTTCACGCCAAGAATCAAGAATCAAGAATCAAGAAATAATGAATATCATGCCTATATAAGAGACAAGATTAATTAATTTACGAATGGGATTAAGGGGAGTGAATAGAAAGAGGATGCTGAAGAGAAACTAATGAAGAACAAATTCATGCAGTCCTGGTCAATCAAGCTAACGGAAGAGCTAAGGAATTCTGCAGACACCGACGAACAGTGAAGCACAACATCACAAAGCAAAAAGTATGGAGCACAAAGGATTAAATTGATACATTAATCAAAGACGTAATGTACTTAAATAGATCTAAAAATCTGCAATTCAAAGTTGCAATATGAATAGCTCATAGTGTTTTAGTTTAACCATTGAAGCATCAAGTCTCTTAACCGAGCAGGATTTAACAGTCTTCTATATATTGAGGTACATCCCAAGGAGTGCCAAAAAGGTTGATTCATGAAAGTAGCATTGGATTTGCCTGATACCTATAGACAGTCTAATAAGGAGGTTGATTCAAGGATGGTAGCAATAGATGCCCAATACTAAGTGACAACCTCTATGTATAGAATCCTCTAACAAGGTCGCACTTAACAGTGTGTTTTTAACCTTTAATAGGGTTGGCTCCTAATAGGGCTCACTTCAGAAGAGTGAAAATTTGGGGTACCGGTCCTAGTGGTTTTTCCCTTAACAGGGTTTCCATGTTAAAAATTCATTTGTTATGTGTGTATGATTTATTTCTTTACTATTTTGTATCTTTCATAGCTAACTCAGGATTGATTGGTATACTCTGCTTATTTACTGAGTTTCGGTAAATAGTTATACTGCTTATCGGTAATCAAGAGAGAATAAGGATTGACAGAGTAAACTGATGGACGGTTAATCATTAGTAGTATTTCATGGCATGCATCTTGTAAGGACATAATAATCTAAGGTTTATAGATTGGTGGTTAAGTTTGAAGGATAAATTTTGAAGCCACTGATTCAACCCCCCCCCCCCCTCTCAGTTATTACTAACAATTGGTATTAGATATTGTGTGCTTAGAAAGGAAGGTTTCAAGACCTAAGTCAAGATCACAAGATGAACATACGAGATGTGCCCAAGTTGAACAAAGACAACTTTGCTTCATGGCAAAGTAGGATAAGACTCCATTTATTAGGTATTGGTAATGATGTTACTCAATTCCTAGATACTGAATATGCATTGCCCATAGGATCATTAATAGTAGCTCAATTGAGAGAGAAGCATGGACACAACTGCATGGTCATAGAGCTTTCTTCCTCACTCTATGATGCTGAATTTGAAGATGTCAAGGATTGCAAAACTACAAAGAAGATGTGGGACAAACTGAAGCTTGTACATGGAGGTGATACAAATGTTCTGAGAGCCAAGGCAGAAATCCTTACAGGAAAATTTGATGATCTCAAAATGAAAGAAGGAGAAAACATCACATTGTACAACACAAGAATCAAAGAAGTAGTCAACGCTATACGAGGAGTTGGAGGTACACTTGAAGAAGAGACAGTGGTAAGTAAAATCTTAAGAACCTTACTGCATGTATATGCTATTAGAGTTTCTGCCATTCAAGAAATGAGAGTAGTAGCAAACAATACAGTTACTCTTGATAGCTTAATTGGTAGACTGATTTCATTTGAGATGAATAAATTTGATAATAGTGTCTTACCAAACTTAGAGTCTGCATTTAAGTCTTCTATGAGAATAAGCAAATCAAGTCATAGACACACATCTAGAAGAGATAGTGAAAGTGAAAGTGAAGAAGAAGATCTAGATGAAATAGAAGCACTTATGGATAGAATAATGTAGAGAGGCAAAGGTAACTATAAAGGCAAGTTATCACTTGTATGCTTTAATTGTAAAGAGATTGGACACTTTGCTGCAAGATGTCCTAATAGAAGAAAAGATGACAAAATTAATGACAGATCTTTTGAGAAGAAATCTAACAGAGATGATAACAAAGATTACAGAAGTTACCAACAATCAGAAAGAAGAGATACCCGAGACTACAAGGACAAAGGCAAGAAAGCTAGCTACCTAGCTGCTTGCAAAGATGAAGATACTGACACCAAACTTGATGAATACATCAAGATGGTATTTGTAGCTATGAAAGATGATTCAGATGAAGATGAAAGGTATGTAGAAATTGCACTCATATCTAAGGTTAGCAAGAATGACATCTAGATTATAGATAGTGGCTGCACTCACCACATGACCAGTGAAAAAGAAAAGTTTAAAACTTTTGAGTATTATAATGGTGGTATAGTAAGAATGGGTAATGATACACCTTGTCCAGTTGAAGGTAAAGGAACTATAATGTTGAATAACCTGATTAAATGTGAAAATGCTTATTGGGTAAAAAGATTGAATTATAATTTTTTGAGTGTTTCTCAGCTGAATAATTCAAGTCACAAAGTAGCATTTGAGAATAAGAAGGCAAAGATCTTCAATGAATCAGGAAGATTGATTGGTACCGGTGAACAAACAAAAGGTAACTTATTTTATCTGAATGATACTAACACCACTTTCTTAATAACTAGAAACGAAGACATATGGTTGTGGCACAAAAGATTGTGTCATGTGAATTTTGACAACATGATGAAAATAAGTAGAAGAATAAATGTAAGAGGCTTACCGACAATGACAAAGCCCGACAACATCATGTGCAAGAATGGTCAAAAAGGTAAAATGACAAAGTCTAGTTTCAAAAGTAAAACCCGTACATCTGATGATATTCTAGAATTAGTCCATAATTATCTATGTGGACCAATGAGGACAAAGAGTTATTATGGAGATAGATATTTTATTCACTTTGTTGATGATTACTCTAGAATGATGACAGTTATGTTTCTAAAAGATAAATCTGAAGCATTCAAGATGTTTAAATGGTATAAGGCTATGGTAGAAAAACAAAGTGGTAAGGATTTGAAATGCTTGAGATCATATAGAGGAGGAGAATTTATATCAGATGAATTCATTAATTTCTGTAATGAGCATGGTATAAAAAGACAGGTTTGTGCACCAAGAACACCACAACAAAAATGGGATTGCTAAGAGAAGGAACAGATCAATAGTTGATTATGCTAGAACACTGATGATAGAGAAAGGCATCACCCAAATCTTCTGGAGGGAAGCTGTCAGTACTACTATCTACACACTAAATAGAGTACAATTGAAGAAGGACACAAAGAAGACACCTTATGAGCTATGGTATGGTAAAACACCCAATGTAAGTTACTTCAA
>MU226684.1:1749509-1769083 GCA_018584345.1 Thuja plicata
TGAAGAAGGACACAAAGAAGACACCTTATGAGCTATGGTATGGTAAAACACCCAATGTAAGTTACTTCAAAATCTTTGGTAGTCAATGTTATATCTTAAAGGATGATAGAAATGGAAAGCTTGATGCTAAGAGTGATGAAGGTATCTTTCTAGGGTATTCCACCAAAAGAAAATCTTATAAATGTCTTATCAAGGCTTCTAACAAAATTGTTGAAAGTGCAAATGTAAAGATAGATGAATTTGAAGAAAAGAATGAGTTGGAAAGAACAAAATAACCAGAGGAATACAACAAATTTGTATACTGTGAAGAACCCAACACTCTACCCGAGCAACAGTGCTTAATTCCCGAGCATCAGAATGTTGTAACCGACGGTGCTGGAAATACCGACGGTCAGGATAATGATCAAAATAATGTGCAAGGTGATGAAGAACAGAATGAAGGAAAAAAAGATGATCAAGATGATAGACAAAGAGATGAACCAGTTCTTGCCAGATATGTAAGAAGGAACCATCCAAAGATCCAGATCATAGGAGATAAGAAAGCTGGTACAAGAACAAGAAGTAAGTATTTAAACTCAAGTTGTTTAATTTGTGAGTTTGAGCCAAAATATGTCAATGCTGCACTTGATAATGAAGAATCAATAAGTTCTATGAATGATGAGATTGAGCAGATTGAAAAGAAAAAGAAATGGTCACTTGTGCCAAGACCAAATGACAAGAATGTCATTGGTACAAAATGGATATTCAGGAATAAGCTGAATGAGAATGGAGAAGTCACAAGAAACAAAGCAAGACTAGTATGCAAAGGGTATGCACAAGAGGAAGGTATTGACTATGGAGAAACCTTTGCACCTATTGCTAGGCTAGAAGGAGTAAGAATACTACTTTCTTATGTTGCATTCAAAGGATTCAAGGTATACCAGATGGATGTCAAGTCAACATTCCTAAATGGAATACTTGAAGAAGAGGTATACATTGAGCAACCATAAGGGTTTGTAGATCCAGACAAGAGAAACATGGTATGTAGACTTCACAAAGCCTTGTATGGATTAAAAAAAGCTCCAAGAGCCTGGTATGAATGACTTTATTTGTATCTTATAAGTATTGGATTTTTAAGGACTAGTGAAAACAGTAATCATTATTTAAAAGAAGATACTGATGCTAAAACTTTGATTGCTAAAATATTTGTTGATGACATCATATTTGGAGGAAATGATATGCTATGCAAATAATTTGCTAATGATATGAGCAAAGAGTTTGAGATGTCTATGTTTGGAGAGATCAAGTTCTTTCTTGGTCTACAGATCATTCAACAAAGTGAAGGTATTTTTATTACATAGTCCAAATACATTAAAGAGGTCCTGAAAATATTCAAGATGGAAGATTCCAAACCAGTTGGAACATTGATGGCTACTGGATGTAATTTGACAAAGGAGGACAAGAAAATAGAGGTAAATCAGACTTTGTACATATCAATGATTGGAAAACTCATGTATGTTGTACACACTAGACTAGATATTGCACATGCAGTAGGAATAGTTGCTAGATTTTCTGCTAACCCCAGGGAATCACATATGACTGTTGTAAAAAGGATTTTAAGATATCTAAAGAATACTAAGGAATATGGCTTATGGTATAGAAGAGAAGGAAAATTTGAACTTAATATGTTTACCGACGCTGATTGGGCTAGAAATCTTGATGACTAGAAGAGCACAACTAGAGGAGCATTCTTTATGGGTGATAGACTTGTCACATGGATTATTATGAAGCAAGGATGCATCTCTCAATCTACTGCAGAAGCAGAGTTTGTTGCTCTGCCACAAATTGCTCAAATATTGCATGGATCAAATAGTTACTGGAAGGTATGCATATGAAGATCCTAGAACCAGTGATTATCTATTATGATAACACCAGTGCAATAAACATTTCCAAGAATCCAGTCATGCATGTGAAGACTAAACACATTTCCATCAAGTATCACTATTTGAGAGAACAAGTTCAAGCAAAGGAAGTGACACTTGAGTATGTGAAATCCAAAGAATAATTAGCTGATATCTTCACCAAACCACTACCCAAGGATACATTCAAGTACTTGAGAAAGAGACTAGGGGTCAAACCCTTGTCTACCAGTCAGTAAAATGACTGACGGCCTCATCAGCCTACATATAATCAGAATATTAGTAATGTTGATGCAAGCAAAGAGATGAACTTCAAAGCTACATCTATATACAGATAGGCATATATCTTCACCGAGCACCAGAGCATATTGTTGTATTGCTGATGGATAAGGGAAATTCAAGGAATATATTATGGATGGAGAAAAATGATTGTTTGACATGAATGTCAAATATTTGTTTGGCATTGTTGTCAAAGGGAGATAAATTATCCATATTATTAGATCTTTCTGGAAAGGGAAAGAGATTATCCATTATCACATAAACTCCACCAGGGAGAGATTATATCCTTAGGAAGAGAAATTGTATGGAAAGATTATACAAATGGAGAGTTGTAGACAAGAGAGAAAGACATCAAAAGAGAAAGAACAGTCAAGGGAGAGAAATTGACACAAAAAGGGAACTCAACACATAAGAATACAGAGAGATACAAGAATCAAATCTAAGGTAAAATAGAGCTTACCGATGGTCAGACATTTATCGGTTATCAAAACAAAAAGATTGGTAGTTTGATGAATCTCAACTATTCTATTTCATATTGTATTAGAAATATTATAGTATGATAATATAGTATGTTGCCATCAATGCCAAAGGGAGAGATTGATGACATGTAACTGATTGAATGATTGACAATGTTAAGTTGAAGATAATGCAAGACATTAAATCAGTTAATGTATTGTATTTTCATTGATGTCAACTTGATATCATCTGTATAGTCATGTACATAATACCAAAGACTCCAGAGAATCAATGGAACAAAGGTTATGCCTTTAGCAATGCATAAAAGTCAAGTGTTCACTTAGTGAAAAACAACACCGACGGAGTGCACACCAACAGTCAGAGCAAAGAAGAACAGTCATAGTGATACTCGATGATCAGAATCATAGTTTTGCCTGATGAAGAAAAACCACAGTGATGCCCGACGAGAAAAATCAGAAGGTTGCTTGACGAGTAAATTTCCAATGATGCCCGACGAGAAAAATTAGAAGGTTGCCCGACGAGTAAATTTCCAATGATGCTCAACAGAGGGAGACCACAAAGCTAACTAGAGTCTCACCGATGGAACTGTCAGTTGTCACCGACCACTAACTATAGTGGTGACCGACAGAACAGCAAGTTTAGAAAATGAAAAAATATATAGCTGGCAGAGCTAAAGATAGACTTAACTGGTTGTCTACTTTGTTTTATTCGACCAGAGATAAGTGATTGATTTAAAGATGATTTGTATAGTTGGCAAGAAGATATCTATGAGACAAATTAGGAGTTATGCTTTAAATCTAATTGGCTGGATTATTTTTCACGCCAAGAATCAAGAAATGATGAATATCATGTCTATATAAGAGACAAGCTTAATTCATTTATGAAAGGGATTAAGGGGAGTGAATAGAAAGAGGATTTTGAAGAGAAACTGATGAAAAACAACTTCATGCAGTCCTGATCAATCAAGCTGAAGGAAGAGCTAATGAATTATGCAGACACCGACAAACAGTGAAGCACAACATCACAAAGTAGAAAGTATGGAGCACAAAGGATTAAATTGATACATTGATCAGAGAGGTAATGTACTTAAATAGATCTAAAAATCTACAATTCAAAGTTGCAATATGAACAGGTCATAGTGTTTCATTTTAACAGTCTTCTATATATTGAGGTACATCCCAAGGAGTGCCAAAAAGGTTGATTCATGAAAGTAGCACTGGATTTTCCTGATACCTATTGACAGTCTAAGAAGGAGGCTGATTCAAGGATGGTAGCAATGGATTCCTAACACTAAGTAACAACCTCTATGTATAAAATCCTCTAACAAGGTTGCACTTAATAGTGTGTTTATAACCTTTAACAGGGTTGGCTCCTAACAGGGTTCACTTTAGAAGAGTGAAAATTTGGGGTACCGGTCACAGTAGTTTTTCCCTTAACAGGGTTTCCACGTTAAAAATTCATGTGTTATGTGTGTATGATTCATTTCTTTACTATTTTGTATCTTACATAGCTAACTCGGGATTGATCGGTATACTCTGCTTATTTACTAAGTTTCGGTAAATAGTTATACTACTTATCGGTAATAAAGAGAGAACAAGGATCGATGGAGAAAACTGACACACAATTAATCATTAGTAGTATTTCATGGCATGCACCTTGTAAGGACATAATAATTTGAGGTTTATATATTGGTGGTTAAGTTTGAAGGATAAATTTTGAAGCAACTGATTCACCCCCCCCCCCCCTCTCAGTTATTACTAACACTTCTCTCTTTCTCGGTGTCCATAGAAATTTTTATCTCTTTCCTTAGCTTGATTGATCAGGATTGTATGAAGTTGTTCTTCACTAGTTTCTCTCCAGCATCTTCTTCTCTATTCACCCCTAATTTACAATGAATTAGCTTGTCTCTTTATAGACATGATTTCACCATTTCTCAGTTCTTGAATTTATTTTTCTTGGCGTGATCCAGAATTATAGCCAATCTTGCTTTAAAACTTTACTTCAATTTTATCCCGTAGATTTATCTTAGACAACTGGAATAAAACAACTTTTAAACTCTTTGTTATCTCTGGCTTTTAACTTGTCAATGAAAACAATATTAACAACCAATTAACTCCTTCTAGATCTCTTTCTAGCTAAGTCTTTTGTCTTTTCTAAACTTTAGTTCTTTTCAGTGTTTTAAATATTTGTTAGCTTCGGTCAACACTTCAATTCTCCTCGGGTATCTCCATCGGGGTTGTCTGTCTGTCAAGGTTGTCTGTCCGTTGGGGTTGTCTGTCCATCAGGTAACACTGTGATTGTTCTCGTTGGTAATGCTTTTGGTTTTTCTCATTGGTAATTTTATCTCGGGTTTCATGCTCGGGTATCACTGTGACTTTCCTCTCAGATTTCTCTATCCATCGGGGTGCACTACATGTCGGTGTTTGTTGTCACTTAGTGAATAATGATCTTTTATGTATTACTGATAGCATAACCTTTATCTTTCTGGTTCTCTGAAACCTTTGACACTATGTATATAACCAATTAGATTATATCAAGTTGACATCAATGACAATACAATACATTAACTGATTTAATGTCTTGCATTAACTTTTTGCAGCTTGGTGATCATCAACTTAACATCTTCAAACATTCAATTAGTTATAGTTCATCAATCTCTTCATTTGGCATTGATGGCAACACACTTCATTGTCACACTATATTATTACTAATATAATATGAAATATATCAGTTGTATTTCTTCAATCTTCCAATCTTATTGTTCTATAACCAATACAATTTTCTGGCTCTCGGTAAGCTCGTATAGCTTAGATTTGTTTCCTGCAGAGTACTTTCTTCAATCTTCAATCCCTTCACTAGATAGATATAGCAGCTTCTGATTCTTTCTCTGATGTTGTCTCTCCCTTTGACTGTTCCTCTCCTTGATCATCTCATTTCCTTTGATAACAATATAGAGTACTCTCTCCCTTAAGTCCTTTCTTCCTTATGATACTTCTCTCCCTTTTTATATTCTCTCCCTTATAGGTTACATCTCTCACTTAGTATATCTTCTCTCCCTTTGATGGATATTTCATATGTATATATAGTCTCTCTCTTTTGGCTCTTCTTAGGATATTCTCTCCCATCTTGAATTCTTAGGATATTCTCTCCCATACGGATATTCTCTCCCTTTGACAATAATGCCAAAGTATACATTGGTCATGCCAATGTTATATCCTTTCACCATTTTATAATATACTCCTTGAATTTCCCTATATATCATCAATACAATGACTCTGGTGTTTGGTGCAGATATGTACCTTTCTATGTATTGATGTATCTTTGCAGTCTATCTCTTTTCTTTCATCAACATGAATGATCTTCTGATTATTTGTAGGTTGTTAAAGCCTCCAAGTCATCTTACTAACCAATAGACAAGGGTCAAACCCCTAGTCTCTTTCTCAGGTACTCAAATGTATCTTTAGGCAATGACTTTGTGAATATGTCAGCTAATTGTGCTTTGGATTGAACATATTCTAGTATCACCTCTTTCTCTTGCACTTGTTATCTTAATTAATGATACTTGATAGAAATATGCTTAGTCTTAGCATGCATGAATGGATTCTTAGAAATTTTTGTTGCACTGGTATTATCACAATAGATAATCACTGGTTCAAGAATTTTCATATTCATACCTTCCAGTAACTATTTGATCCATGCAATGTTAGAGCAGTTTGTAGCAGCAGCCACATATTATGCTTCTGCAGTAGATTGTGAGATGCATCCTTGCTTCTTGTTGTCCATGTGACAAGTTTGTCACTGATGAAGAATTATCCTCCAGTTGTGCTTTTTCGGTCATCTAAGTTTCCAACCCAATTAGCATTTTTATAGACTTGAAGCTTAAATTTGCCTTCTCTTTTATATAATAAGCCATAGTCCTCGGTGTTCTATAGATATCTCAGAATTCTCTTGACAGTAGTCATGTGTGATTCTTTGGGGTTAGCAGAGAATCATGCAACTATTCCAACTGCATGTGTTATATCTGGTCTAGTATGAACAATATACATTAGTTTTCCAATCATTGATCTATACAAGGTTTGATTTACCTCATTACATTTGTCTTCTTTTTTTAGCTTGCATATGGTTGTCATATTTGTTCCAACTGGCTTGGAATCTTCCACATTGAATAGCTTCAACACTTCCTTGATGTATTTGGATTGTGTGATATATATGTCTGCATCTTGTTGA
The DNA here is from genome assembly GCA_018584345.1 of Thuja plicata. Taxonomy (NCBI): domain Eukaryota; kingdom Viridiplantae; phylum Streptophyta; class Pinopsida; order Cupressales; family Cupressaceae; genus Thuja; species Thuja plicata. The sequence goes on from MU226684.1 coordinate 1,756,391, forward strand.
AGAATCTATAGACCAAGAAAGAATTTGATCTCCCCAAACATGGACATCCCAAACTCTTTTCTCATTTCATTAGCAAAGGATTTACATAGGATAGCATTACCTCCAAATATAATATCATCAACAAATATTTCAGCAATCAGAATCTTATTTTAAATACAGATTGCTATTTTCACTTGTTCTTACAAATCCAATGCTTATGAGATAGGAGTGAAGTATTTCATACCAGGATCTAGGTGTTTGTTTCAATCCATACCTTCTGGTTTTTCAATGTATACCTCTTCTTCTAGTATTCCATTTAGGAATGCAGATTTGACATCCATCTGGTATACCTTGACTCCTTTGAATGCAACATAAGAAAGTAAGATACTTAGTCATTCTAGCCTAGCAACGGGTGTAAAGGTTTCTGCATAATTAATACCTTCTTATTCATACCCCTTGCATACTAATCTTGCTTTATTCCTTGTGACTTCTCCATTCTCATTCAGCTTATTTCTGAATATCCATTTGGTACCAATGACATTCTTGTCATCTGGTCTCGATACTAATGTCCATGTTATGATCTTCTCAATTTGTTCTATTTCTTCATTCATAGCACTGACCCATTCTTCATTTTCTAGTGCAGTATTAACATATTTAGGCTCAAAATCACAAATTAAACATCTAGTGTTCAATGACTTACTTCTTGTTCTCATTCCAGCCTTCTTGTCTCCTATGATCTAGTTTTGTGGATGGTGTCTTATGACATACTTGGAAAGTATTGGTTCAGCTATTTTTTCATCATTCTTATCATCATCTCGACCTTCATTCTAATCTCCATCACTTGGAACATCATTTAGAGCATTTTCCTGATTTTTGGTATTTGCAGCCTGATGCTCGGGTGCAATATTTTTTTGCTTGGGAGTGATACACTATTGCTTGAGTAGAGTGTTAGGTTATTCAGTGTAAAAAAACTTGTTGTAGTCTTCTAGCTCTTTTCTTCTTTCCTCATCATTTTTCTCTGCATATTCATCTATTCTGATATTTTCACTTTCAATGATTTTGTTAGAGGACTTGTTAAGACATTTATAAGCTTTTCTCTTGGTGGAATACCCTAGAAAGATACCTTCTTCACTTTTGGATTCAAGCTATCCATTTTGTATCATCTTTCAAAATATAACATTGACTTTCAAATATTATGAAGTAACTTACATTGGGTGTGTATCCATACCATAGCTCAAAGGGTGTCTTTTTGGTGTCTTTTGTCAATGGTACTATGTTCAATGTGTAGACAGTAGTACTGACAGCTTCCCTCTAGAAATTTTGAGTGATACTTTTCTCTATCATCATTGTTCTTTCACAATCAACAATGGATATGTTTCTCCTGTTAGCAATCCCATTTTGTTGTGGTGTTCTTGGTGCAAAAACATGTCTTTTAATTCCATGCTCATTGCAAAAGTTAGTGAATTCATCAGAAACAAATTCTCATCCTCTATCTAATCTTAAACATTTCAATTCCTTACCACTTTGTTTTTCTACCATAGCTTTATACCATTTAAACATATTGAATGCTTCTGATTTTTCTTTTAAGAACATAACTGTCATCATTGTAGAATAATCATCAACAAAGAGAATGAAATATCTATCACCATAGTAACTCTTTGTTCTCATGGGTCCACATAGATCAGTATAGACTAATTCTAGAATAGCATTAGATGTATGCACTTTTCTCTTGAAACTAGACTTTTTCATTTTACCTTTTTGACAATTCTTACACATGATATGCTCGGGCTTTGACATGCTCGGTAATCCTCTTACTTTCCTTTTATTGCGTATCTTAATCATGTTGTCAAAATTCACATGACATAATATTTTATGCCACAACCATATGTCTTTATTTTTATCCACTAAACAAGTAGTGTTAATATCATCAAGATAGAATAGGTTACTTTTTGTTTGTTCACCAGTTCTGATCAACCTCCCTGATTCATTAAAGATATTTGCCTTTTTATTCTCAAATGCTACTCTGTGACCTATGTTATTTAGCTGTGAAACACTCGATAGATTATAGTTAAGTCCTTTTACCCAGTATGCATTTTCACATTTGATCAGGTTATTATATATTATATTTCCTTTACCTTCAATTGGACAAGGTGTGTCATTACCCATTCTCACTGATCCACCATTATAGTACTCAAAAGTTTTAAAATTTTGTTTATCACCGGTCATGTGGTGAGTGCAGCCACTATCTATAATCCAAACATCATTCTTACTAACTTTAGATATGAGTGCAGTCTTGACATACCTTTCTTCTTTGTCTGAATCATCCTTCATGGCCGCAAATACCATCTCAATGTCTTCATCAAATTCGGTGTCAGTATCTCTATCTCTGTTCTCGTCTAGGTAACAAGCTTTCTTCCCTTTTTCCTTGTAGTCTCAGGTATCTCTTCTGTCAGATTGTCAATTGCTTCGATAATCTATGTTGTCACTTCTATCAAACTTCTTTTCATTTGATCTGTCATTACTTCTGTCATCTTTTCTTCTGTTAGGACATCTAGCAGCAAAATGTCCAATTTCTTTACAATTAAAACATACAAGTGGTAATTTACCTTTGTATCTACCTTTGCCTCTCTGCAATCTTCTATCCATTAGTGCTTCAATCTCATCAAGATCTTTGTCATCATTATCACTTTCACTATCATTTCTCATAGTGTGTTTATGACTTGACTTACTTTTTTTTAAAGAATATTTGAATGCGGACTCAATAGATGGTAAGACACTTTTATCAAAGTTATTCATCTCAAATGAAATCAGTCTACCAACCAAAATATCTAGAGTGACATTATTGTTTGTTACTGCTCTCATTTCTTGTATAGAAGATACTCTAATAGCATATACAGGCAGTAAGGTTCTTAGGAATTTACTAACCACTGTCTCTTCTTCAAGTATGCCTCCAACTCCTAGGATAGCATTGACTACCTCTTTTATTTTGTAGTTGACTGAGTGATATTTTCTCCTTCTCTCATTCTTAGGTCATCAAATTTACCTCTTAGGATTTCTGCCTTAGCTCTTAGTATATTATCATCTCCTCCATGTACCAGCTTCAATTTGTCCCACATTTTCTTTGTAGAGGTGCATGTTTTGACATCTTCAAATTCAGCATCGGAGAGTGAGGAAGCAACTTCTATCATCATATAATTATTCTCATATTTTTCTCTTAATTTCTCAAGTGTGTGAGGTCCTATAGGCAACACATATTCAGTATCCAAGTATTGAGTAACATCATTTCCAATACTTGATAGGTGGATTCTTATCTTGCTTTTCCATGATGCAAAGTTGTCCTTGTTCAACTTGAGCACATCTTGTTTGCTCATCTTGTGATCTTTTGCTTAGGTCTTGAAACCTTCCTTCTAAGAACACAAGATTTGATACCAATTGTTAGAATAAATGAGAGGGGGGTGAATCAGTGGTCTCAAAAATATTCCAATAAATTAACCCAAAAACTTATTACCACAATTATAAGCCTCTATTTATCTTTAGTCCTACAAGATGAATGCCTTGAAATAATCTTATCAAATAACTATTGCTCGGAGTTCATTGCTAAACCTTGTTCTTAATGTTTACCAATTAGCATTATTTCATTTACCAAAATGCAGTAAATAACTTAGTGTATACCAATCAATCCAGATTAGTTATGTGTAATGAAAAATACTAAAGTAATGACTCATAAACACATTGACACATGGATTTTTAATGTGGAAACCTTGTTAAGGGGAAAACCACTTGGGACCGCTAACCCAAAATTTTTACTCTTCTGAAGTGAGCTCAGTGAAGAGCCAACCCTGTTAAAGGTTACAAACACATTGTTAAGTATGACCTTGTTAGAGGATTTAAATAAAATAGTTTGTCATTTGATATCTGGCATCTTTATGCTATCTTCATGACCAAACCCAGTGTAGTTTGTCACTTGATATCTGGAATCTCTATGTTATCTTCATGACCAAACCTTTTGATACTCCTTTGGATGTATCTCAATATATAAAGGATTGTTAAGTCCTGGTCGGTTAAGAGACTTTCTGATCCAATAGTTAAATTGAAATAGAAAATGATCTATTCACATATACAACTTAGACTTGTAGATTTTCAGATCTATTGTAAGCTCATAATACCTTTATGATCAATGTATCTTTTCAATAACTTTTCTCCACTTCTTTTTTCTCGATGATTTTGTGCTTCTCTATTGCTCGGTGTCCGCAGAAATCTTTAGCTCTTTCCTTAGCTTGATTGATCAGGATTGTATGAAGTTGTTCTTCATTAGTTTCTCTCCATCATCTTCTTCTCTATTCACCCCTAATTCACAATGAATTAGCTTGTCTCTTTATAGACATGATTTCATCATTTCTCAGTTCTTGACTTTCTTGTTCTTGGCGTGATCCGCAAGTCTAGCCAATCTTGCTTTAAAACTTTACTTCAGTTTTATCCAGTAGATTTCTCTTAGACAACTAGAATAAAATAGCTATAAAAATCTCTCTTATCTTTGGCTTTTAACTTGTCAGTGAAAACAATATTAACAACTAGTTAACTCCTTTAGCTCTGGCCAGCTAAGTATTTTTTCATTTCTGAATTTCGGTTCTTTTCGGTGTTTTAACTCTTTGTTAGCTTCGGTCAACACTTCAGTTCTCCTCAGGTATCTCTGTCGGGGTTTTCTATCTGTCAGATTTGTTTGTTCATTGAGTAACACTATGATTCTTCTCTTCAGTAATGCTTGCTCAGGTTTCATTCTCAGGTATCACTGTGAATTTCCTCTCAGGTTTCTCTATCCGTCGGGGTGCACTACTCGTCGGTGCTTGTTGTCACTTAGTGAATACTGATCTTTTATGCATTACTGACAGCATAACCTTTATCTTTCTGGTTCTCTAAAGTCTTTGACACTATGTATATAACCAATCAAATTATATCAAGTTGACATCAATGACAATATAATACATTAACTGATTTAATGTCTTGCATTAACTTTCTGCAGCTTGGTGATCATCAACTTAACATCTTCAAACATTCAATCAGTTATAGTTCATCATACTTTACCAAATGGGTGGAAGTAATTCCTCTCACATACATCATTGGTAAATAGATATCCACGCTTAAACTGAATCACATTATTTGTCAGTATGAGATCCCTCAAACCATACTCACTGATCACGGTACACCTTTTAAAAACCAAGATGTTGACAATCTCTGTGAGAAATTCCAAATAAAGCAAGGTTTCTCTTCATTATACTATCCCTAAGGCAATGGTCAAGCTAAAGCCACTAACAAAACCATCTTGAAGAAGACAACCAATGAATCTGGTCAAGACTGGCATTTGCAACTAAGTCTCATGTTATGGGCATACAAAAAAAGTGTGAGAACACCTACAGGAGCAACTCCATTTTCCTTGATATATGGATAAGAGGTGGTCCTACCCCTTGAAGTTGAAATCTCCTCCCTTATAATCTCACTAAAGAACATCATATCAGATGAAGACTACAGAGTAGCTAGACTCAATGAACTAAAACTGTTAGATGAGGGACAACATAATGTATTGAAACATTTACAAGGCTATCAGAATCATCTTAGAAGAAACTCTCACAATAAATTCAGGCCAGGAACCTTTGAGGTATGAGATCTCGTTCTCATGAAAAATCAAAAGAATCAAGAAGAAAGAGTTAAACCAAGAAAGTTTGAGCCTAATTGGCTAGGACCCTACGTCATCATAACATCATGCAACAGTGGGGCATATCAATTGACAACTCAAGAAGGAGATCAACTCCTTGGTCATATCAAAAACATGCACCTCAAAATTTTCTACACCTGAGCTCTCGAGGTCAAGGAAACATATCTAAAATCTAGAAAATTTAAAAAATAATCAAAAAATATAAAAAGTTACCTTGGTGAAAACCTGGAAAACAAATGCCTTGGTGAAAACAAAAAGAAAATCAAAAAAGAGAAAATTAAAAAGAAACAAAATTTCTCTCTTAGTGAAAACCTAGAAAATAGGCACTATTGGGCAAGTACCTTGGTGAAAACCTGGTAAACAAGTGCCAAGTGCTAAAGGCGCGCTTCGCCATCAATGAACTCCAAAAGATTAAAGCTTGTATTCCTCACATGCACGATTGAGCACCCAAGCTTATTATAGAAGTGCAATCCCCTTTGAGACATCACGCTTATCCATGGCTTGTACTGGTTCACCAGACTAGGGCAAAAATTCTTAAAAGTCCTAAAAAAAATCCAAAAATCTTAAAAAGTCATCAAAAAATCCTAAAAAGAGAAAATTATTATGAAGAAATCAATAATCAAAAAAATCAAATATTGCAAAATCTCAGCAATAAATCATCTCTATTATCAACAAGCGATGGGCGATCAAACAATCAATAAAATGTTAAAACTATGAGCTTCGCAAATTGACAATGGACTCATGTATGACTCAGCTTTATCAGAAATATAATCTATCATCAATCGAATGATTCAATCAATCATCAATCAAACTATCAATTGTCTTAGACAGTGACAGATATACTCAAAACCAGACAAATCAGTCTTATATGAGTCATCCATTCCTGAAACCAGACACAATCAAACATCAAAAATCAAGCAAATCAAGAAAGAGTAAATTGTTTACTAGGTCATTCAAGTCAGTCTGTTGTCAATTTTATCTTTTGTGATTATGTTCTTATGCTACTCAAGGATACCACTGAGTGATGAGAGTGGCTATGATGGATCATGATCTTGTTTTCTTTGTTTGTTTTTTTGGATTATTTCAATTCGATTCTTGGGCAATGATGATTCAGGATAAATGTGGTAGGAGCTATCACACATATGGCAGCCATGCAGTTCCATGATCTGAGCTAACCCCTGGAAAATAATTGAACAATCCTTATCTGTTATCTACTTGTTTTTATCAGAGATCATAGCGGTATCCAGATGGTCAATATCTAAGTGCATTTGGTTTTCTTTATTTTTTGTTATTTACTTCTTGTTATCAGAGATCCTAGCGCTATCCAGATGGTCAATATCTAGGTGCATTTGGTTATCTTTCTTTTAATTTATTTACTTTGAGGTATCAGAGATCATAGCATTATCCAGATGGTCAATATTGGGGTGCATTTGGTTCTCTTTCTTTTCATTTATCTACTTCTGGTTATCAGAGATCATAGCGGTAACTAGATGGTCAATATCTAGATGCATTTGACTCTCTTCCTTTTCATAATAAGGTGCAATGATGAATAAAATTGGAAATTATTGCATCAACTTGGTTTCATCACTCATTCTTTCATTCAGTTACACAACTAATCTCTCACTAACTTTCTTCTAACTAACACATGCATGTACTCAGAGACATTGTGCATTTTAGGTTTGCATTCATTTATTGCATAAGAAATATCTAAAACATATGCATATTAGACATATAATCAATGCATCCATCATTAATAACATCATAACCAACATAGGAATGCATTCATTATCATCATATAATGATTCAAATTTTCAACAAATTAATGCTCATCTGATGCATTTTTTTGCTTAATTTGTTGAGGGGGCATATAGTCCACATGTTGTCACTGGGGCAAGCTGGGGCAGGATCAAATCTGAAAAATCTTTGATAGAACGTGACAAGCCGCATTGTATCAAAGTGGGGCAAATGTAGACACCCAAAAATGGACAGACTTGCGACCATACATTAAATTACTAATTTCCCTATATTAATTAATGATTTTTAATCATTAATTAATTATCCTATTTCATCTAAATCTAATCATCTAATCATTGAATCATTTCCCCAAAATTAATTAAATAATTAATTTATTTAATTAATAATCCTTAATTAATTAATCTTTATTAATTAATTAAATTCAATTTCTTAAAAGTTTAAAAATAAAATATTTAAACTTATTAATTTATTCTTCTAATTAAATTAAATTAATTTCATTCAATTATTCAATTTTAAATCAAAATAGAATTGAATTATCTCATGTTTGAGTATTTTAATTTCTAAAAGTAAATAAATACTCAAATAAATCACCTCTTCAGTTCTAAGAGGTAACTCCAATTCAACTCTTTAGTTCCAAGAGGTAACTCTAATTCAACTCTTCAGTTCCAAGAGGTAACTCCAATTTAACTCTTCAATTCCAAGAGGTAACTCTAATTCAACTCTTCAGTTCCAAGAGGTGACTCCAAGTCTTCTCTTTAGTTATAAAAGGTAACTGACAATCAAATTTTTAGTTAACTAAACTATCCCCTCTTTTCTTAGATTAAAGAGGTGGAGTTTACTGATTGCTTCTCCAGTTCCTTTTGATCTCAACCATTTATCTTCAAATTTATGGGATTGATCTCATCCATCCAAATCATTTCCATATTCTATATAATCAACCCTTCCCAACCATTTGAAGGATCTAGGATTTCAAGATTTGTGCACTCTTACTCTATAAGATTTGTACGAATTATCAAGCATTATTTTGATCATATCAATATTGTTTTCTCAACACTCCCAAGTCATAGATGATGTCGATGTGAATACTGAGCACCATTCATCCAGTATTTCAGAAGGAGTAGAGAGAAGCAATAAAAGCTTCAAGCATCGTGGTTTGCATTCGTTTGTTTTCCTGTATCTTTCTTGTTATTTTATTGTCCATAGATTCATTCTTAATAGTTTTGATTGCTTTTCCCTATTGCAAATCGGTGCTACTAACCCTCGTTATTCGAGTGCACAGGATTGGATCTACACACTACTTATGCTTGGAAGTAGAATAAATTGCCTCCCATATTCTTCATTGTAATTATTCAAGGGAGATTTGGTCTAGGTCTCTCCTAAGATGGATCCTCGGTTGGGTGTTTCCCGAGACCATCCAAGAGTTCTTCTCTTATTGGTCTTTCCCTTCTTCCAATCTTCTGATTAAAGTCTTGTGGTATCTCAGTTGTCCTTGTCTGATATGGGGTATTTGGAAGGAGCGAAATAATAGAATTTTTAGGGAGATGGTTCTTTCCCCTAAGGTGGTAGCTGAGAAAGTGTTCATAGCTATTGTTTAGAATTTAAATCTTCATCTTGCTTTCTTGACTAAAAACCCTAGTGTCGCCTGTAAGGAGGAAGATATTAGAATATTGAAAGAACAGAAGCTCAAAATTGATATTCCAATGTCTATGAGAAAAGAGAAGAATAAAAGAGAAGGTTTGGTTTGGCTTCATCCTCCTACTGGTTGGGTGAAAAATAATTTTTATGGGGTGGATAATGGGAATCCTAGGTTTGCTGGGTGTGGGGGAGTGATAAGAAATGAAAATGACATGTGTATTGTTGTGGTGGCATTCCGCTTGGGATTTCAGTCTAACCTTCTTGCAGAAGCCATGAGAACTTTTCAAATTTTGAAGATTGCCAAAAGCCTTGATTGCAGAAAAGTTTGGATCAAGGGAGATTCTAATAATACTATTAAGTGTCTAAAGGGTGAGTATAAGGGCTCTTGGATGATTGATACTATTATTCAAGATTCCATGGGCATTATACAAACCTTTAATGATTTCTATATAGCTCATACTTATTGTGAAATTAATATTGTGGCGGATGGCCTAGCCAAACTCAACGTTCACCTTAAGGCTATTAACACATGGGAAGGGGAGTTTAATATGAGTAATGATATTGTATCTCTCCTTAGATTTGATCAGATTAATGGAAAAGTGGGAAAACTTCCAATTAATTATGGAAATGACACTTGGCAATATTGGAAACAGTGCTGGAGGTATCAGTATCCTGAAATCACAGAAGCTTATTATTAATACTAATAATTTGTACGCTTTGTGGGTGATTTTCTGCCCTATTGGGGGTTTTTTGCCTCTTATTTGTATAATTCAGAATTTGCATCTGTCTGAGCTCTATTCTACTAGTGTGAAGATGGGTGGTGATTTTAGAAGGGTGGAACTGACTAGCTGCGATGAATGGAAGAACAATGCCACTATCTGGTATCATCTCAAAAAAGGGGGAGTCTCCCTTTACCTGGAGAAGCTCCATGGCTACGACCAAAAGGTTACCAAGATCTTTGTCCAAGAATGGAGGAATGACATGTTGAATCTGTTTGGTAAAGAGGTCATGGTTGATGATAATCTGATAGCGGAAGTGATTGACCTTCCTATCAAGGGAATCAAGTTATTAAAAGACAAGAAGATGCTGGATGGATTTTTGAAGAAGATTCCCAAAAATAATGAAGAAAGGGAGGCTCTAGATAAAGGTAACAACTCCTACTTTGAGCTCGAGAAAATTAAACTTATTTGGAAAGAAGTTTTGAAACTCATTATGGAGTATTTGACTCTAGATGGGAGATTCACAAGGGTATATGATTATCATATTGTTCTTCTTAACCACTTTAGGCATAGGGTGTTGATCTCATTTACCTATTTCTTATTCTTTGCGCTTAACGACAGCATTAGAGATCATAAGAAGAACCCTAAAAAAAAAATTACACCAAGGTTTGATTTTGTTGATCTACGAGTACTTTAGATTTAGGGTTTATATTTCCCCTCTAGATTCCTCTTTGTTGCTGAAGTTGAAGGGGTGGATAGGTCTATTGAGGATGAGGAGAGCTAGGAGATAGAGGAGTATGATGATGAAGCCCCTCCCCCTCTAGTCAAAAAACCTAAAATTTTGCCTAAAAAGAAGTTTGGTGGTGCCAGCAAAGATAAAAGCCATGTGGATGATGAGGGATGGAATACTGAGGAGGATGATAATGTTTCCCCTTCACCATTGGTAATTAAATAGTAGAATACCCCTAAGAGGACGCCTATGAGTGCTAGTAAGGGAAAAATCTCCAAAAATGACTATGTTACTTCACCCTCTAGTGCCAAAAACAAAGGTAAAGGGTCTCATGACAGTGAAGGTAACAAGAAGCGTAAGAAAGAAAAAGGGAAAGGCAAAGTCCCTATTTTAGTTGATTATGATAGCTTTATTGATCACGATGTTCCTATTTATCCTTCTAGGTTTGAAGATTCTAGTCATAAAATGGAAGGTGATACCCGGTCTGTGTTTGATACCCGGTCTGTGTTTTTTGAATTGAGTCTCGGTGATTTTGAGGATAAGAAGGATTTGGTCTTTGGTGTGCTTCAAATAGAAAAATGTAGCTATTCTTATTTCTTTAGACTGGTGAAATGGGAATTCCATGAAATTAAGAGCCTCCATTTGAAATATTGTGCTTTGTCTTCCAAATTTGAAGAAATGCAGCTAAAGGAAGATAATAATGTGTTTGTGCAAGCAGGTCCTACTCCTATGGGGAATACTAACAATGTCCCTTCAGGTTATTCTCTGTCAACGCAAGATGAGAAGAAGATAATGATGGACTTCCTTAACAAGTATGTGGAGGAAGACGAAAATAATAAGGAAACATATGATAAGAAGATGGAGGAAATGAACTGGTGGATCACTAATACTGATGATTCCACTCTTAGGAAAATCATGAACACAGACACAAGATTGTTTCTTCTTTTGCCTAGAACATGAAATCCTTGGTGGCTAGTTTGGAGAATTTATAGCAGGAAAAAGCTATTGTTGACCTTGATCAGGAAAAAGAGTCACCTTCTAGTGAGACTACGGGTCTGGGTAAAAGAACCAGAGCTAACTTGAAGAATAAGAACACCCCTCTACCCCAGTAAATTGGTGATTTGAAGATGGTGGCTCAAAGAATGAGTCAGCTTGAGGAGGAGGTCGCCGAGATCTTAAAAAAACTAGGTTAATCATGTTTGTGTCCTTTTTTAGTATGTTTCTATGTCGGCTTTTTGTTGGGGATGGGCTCGTTCTATCGTGTATTTTTTGTTTTATGTCCGTCCTATTCTTGGTGTCTCTATTTTTTGTTGGTGCTCTTTAATGATATATCTTTTGTAATAACAAGGGTTTTGGGTCCCTTCAAAACTTGTTTTTGCCTTAATCAAAAACATCAATGCCACTATATCATGGTGAAAAATGTAGATGTTATTCAAAGAATATTTCCAAGGCATAATCTTTGATACTTCTTCAACTATAATGACTAAAAAAGATGATAGAATTAAGATGGAGGAACATGCATCTTAGCCCGAGATGCAAAGGTTGGAGTAAATTCACCATAGAATTGTAATATGAACTAAAAATAAATCTTACAATAAACATAGAGTAAGCACCCAATGAAGATTGTAAAAAAGAGGATAATCTTCTCTCATAACTATTCATAAAAGATTACCAACTAAAAGGAAATTCAGATATAGAATGCCCAGTCCTCCACCCTGAGGGAAGAGAAAAGGCCATGACCAGGAGGGAAGCAAAGGAAAGAAAAGTAAGAACCCCACAAAGGCATAGAGAAACCAAGGAAGAGAAGCCAATAGACAAGGACAACGAAGATAGCAGACAAAAGGGATGACAGAGAAAAAATGAATATTAGTGTATATATATGTATGTGTGTGTATGTGTGTGTGTATATATATATCTCTGTGTGTGTGTACGCACACAGATATATATATATACATATATATGTATACATACATATACATATACATATAGATATATACATATATGTATACATACATATACATATACATGTATACATATATATACATATACATGCATGTACATATACATGTATACATACATATACATATACATATATGTATATCTATGTATATATGTATGTATACATACATATATGTATATATGTGTGTATATATGTGTGTGTGTGT
>MU226684.1:1778698-1812912 GCA_018584345.1 Thuja plicata
GGGCCGCTCCAGACAACATATATTCCTCTCTCTTCACATTCTTGCCATCTTTCTTCAATGAAGTTGTCACTTATAATCATTATATCAGCAAAGTTGTTGTCTGATGGCTTTTTTGCCTTTGCAGATTGTGGTTTCGGAGATTCCATGCATCTTTTATGCGGTGGAATGTAAACTTTATGTCGTTCAGCATCCAATGTCTCTGGTTTAGTTTTTTCTGACATATTTATCCGAGACCCTAGTGTCGTGCTATTAGCTTCTGATATATTGTGCGGCGGTATTGAAGCTTTTGGTTCATTTTCCTGCCTTTTAAATTCATTTTTGAATCTTTTACCTTCAAATTGAGTTTTAATTCTTTGTCCTTCATTAAGGTTTGGCCTTCTTTGATATCTATGTGGAGGCTGGTATATTTGATCTTGATTTGGTTTCTTTTTTTTTATTTGGATGATTTGCCATCCTTTGTCAGGCTCTTATGCATGTTCTTCATCATTTTTCCCTGTAATAATCGCTTTTCTCCTGTTTTCGTGGGCTTCCACGATTTCATTAAAGGATTTATTACAGTTTGCATTGCTATTTGATAGAATCTCAAATCTATTGGCTGTTGTGATTTGATTTCCAGCGAAAATTGGTTTTCCATAGACTCGTGAGCTTCTGTGATTGCCATGATTTGTATTTGCCCTGAATTTAGGGTTTGCTGCTCTGGGGTTGGGGAATGAAGTAATAGCTTTTTCCGCTTGCTTCTTTTTTCAAGCATTACCCAGGTTTAGAGGATTGGAAGACCATTTGAAATCTGAATTTTTTGTACAATCTCTGACTTGAAATATCTTCTTTTCTGTCGGTTTCGCATTTCGCATTTTCTCTTCCATTTTTCGCTCAAATGTAGACGATTTTGACTGTTTAGAATTGAATTATTGCCCAATGTCATCCATCTTATACTCCTCTAGTTAGGGGATTTCAAAACCACCTAGATCTTCTTTGACAAAAATGGTTTTACACAAGGCTACAATTTATTGTTTAGGAATCTTAGAAATTATCATTAAAGCCACAACATAACAAATTATGTCACTATTTAACCTAAAGATGAATTCATAGTTAAAATACATCTCACCCATCACCAATTACATGGCTCATCTCGATAGATCATCTAGGTGATACATAATGTGGTTCCACCTCTCCATCTTAATACTCCCTCAAAATGCCATTTGTCTATTTTCAAATGCATGAAACACATGTACTTTGGCTTCCATTTTTATCTTCTCAGAAGATGATGTAGTAGACAAAGAGAGTAAATCACATTCATATAGAGCATGTGTATGTCACCTTCATCAAATGCCTTCAGACTGCATCATCTTGCACGATAATGATCAAAGGTGGTGTTCTTGAAGAGGCCAGAACCTTCTAGAGGCCACTAGAATCCACCCAAATCATGGGAAAACACTAAAAGAGAGACACAAAAGAGGAAAAAAGCATAAGGATAAAATACAGGCTAAACATAGGATAATCAATAAGAAGGCAAAAGATAAAAGAGAAAGGGAAGGGAAAAAGGAAGGCACAAACAATCTAACAAAGGAAAAGGATAAAGGCAATAAAAAAAACCTACCCAATAAGACTCGGGAATACACCAACCCAATAAAGAGAGATAATATAATTACAAGACCATTGGGGAAATCAAATATGTAAAAAAGGAAAAGATAAAGAGAGGCAATAAGAAGCCCAATATGAAGGGTGAAAAGGACCAGAAAATAACCATAAGCAAAAAGAAAGCCAAGGAGAAGAAAATGAAAAAAATAAATCAAAGGGAGAAGGATAAAAGGTCATAACTAAGAAGTAATGAAGGAGTCATATCAAAACTATAAAGGAATGATGATTTGGTGTTTTTAATACATGTTTGTTTGTAATCAAAGACATATTTTTAAACCAATCTTACCTCCTCATGATATTCTATCATAGTATGTCCATCTATCAGGATTAATAAATGTAATGTTAACATAGTCCTTTGAATTAACTTCAAGCGAATACCACAACATACCAAGGTATGGTATTAATCATTAATAACTAAGTAATGTGTCCTTACATCGGTGATTACTTTTATTCACCTTCTCAAATAATATATAACCATATTTTGGAAGGATTAGGAACTTAGGCATAACTGCAGGTAAGAATATGAATAGATAATACCATCTAATTTTATGATCACTCAAGCAAGTAATATCTTAATAGATAATTTAAGACACCCTATGTATTCAGAATAATAGGTAAAGGGAGATTATCAACCGCATTTAAGTCTCATTCATGCTTCTTACTATTGAAATCCTACTGACAACCCATTAAGTCTTAATCAAATTGAGTTGCTTATCCAATGTGAAGCCTTACAATCTGCACCTTCATTTGCTAATTTATCTGCCCTTAAGTTTCCTTCCCTATAGATATGATTGAAAGTGCATTTCCTAAAGCTTCTGATTATGTTTAGCACTCTAGATAATATTTCATCTAGCTTCCAATTTGGCATTGATCCTTTCCTTACAGTATTTATCATTATTGTTGAATCACCCCCAATTTCTAATTTTTCTATCTTCATATTTTTGCAAATCAGTAGTATATCAGTCAGAGCCATAAGCTCAACAGTTTTATTGGATTCAGTATCTAATGTTCATGTATGCCATAATAATTCTCTACCATTCTAATTATGGACACAACATCCAGCCCCAGCCTTCCCTGGGTTTCCCCGTGAGGCACCATCAAAATTTAACTTGAACCACCCTTTTTGGGGGGATAAAACCTACATTCCTCTCTCTTTTGTGTATTGAATACTACCCCAAATCCTACATAGGGAGGGATCTTTAGACCTATCCATCTACTTCTCATCCTTTTGTCTTAATACGTCATCCTTGCATCAATCCTGGGCTAGTTCATAATTATATTGTTTAAGGTTTCAATGTTAATTTCCTCTATTTTATTAATCAATTGTTCAGAGCACATTTTCCTCCCTTTCAATAGCCTTATATTTCTCTCCTTCCATAGTTCCCAAATTACCATTAAAGGATCAATTATCCACAGCTTACTATATAAGTAGTTTTTGTATAAGGATGACCAGCATTTGAACATATCTAATATAGTATTGGGGAGGTTTGTAATCCAACCAAGTTTACTACAAAGCCATTTCCAACATTGATTATCCAATTTACAAGATAGTAGGATATGGTCAGTTGATTCTTCTTCCCTCTTACACAATGGGCACCTACTTGGACCCTCATATCTCATTTTCCTAAACTTATCAATATTAAGGATCTTATTTTGCAAGACTATCCAAGAGAATAATCGTTCTTTTGAGAGGCAATTTTTTATCCCAGTTGAGGTTGAGAGGGATATCATTCCTAGGTCTAATATGTTTTTTGATAACCATCCTTCCTATTGTGCTCACCTATTTTAGACCCATCCTAAACCAACCTATGCTCACCTTGTCGAAAATTGATGTTCATGTTGCTAAGAATTTTATTTAGTTCTTTTCTTTCTAATTTAGGAATATTATGGTTACTAGTAACTTCCCACTTCCATCCACTTATTATGTCACCCTCAATGTAGTCTCTCACATTCTTCCCCATTGATCCTCGAACACTCTTTTTGAGTTTTCAAAATTATGTAGACTATCCACTATGAGAAAACCACCCTAGGATTCTTCCCAAAATAGGGCTTGTTCCCCATTTCCAAGGTTCCAAGTCAATTTCTCAATGATGATCTTTCTGCAGTCTAACATGAAATTCAAAATTCGTAAACCCTTGAGGGGGTAGGCATTCCTAAATATGTCTATGGGGTTCCTTTCTTGAAGATACTTATTATTATACATCCTCCAAACCAATTTTTCCCCTAAGGACCTACTTTGGTCTCGCATATTCTTAATCCCCAAACACCCTTCCCCCTTTGGTCTACATACTTTTTCCCATGCAATTAATGCTATCTTTTTCTTGTCCTTCGTCCCATTCCAAAAGAAGGATCTTAGACTCCTATTAATCTCTTCTCTTTTGTTTGTAGGGAGGTTAATACATGACAGTTGATAAATAGAAAGATCTAAAAGAATAGTTCTTAGCATAATGGCTATACCTTCTAATGAAATCCATTTCCCTTTCCAGGATTTAGGCTTTTTTTTTAAAATATTTATAACTATATGATCCCAAATTTTATTTAGATCTAGTAGATTTTTCTAAGGGGGGCCTAGGTATTTACATGGGAAGCTACCTTTCTTAAAATTTAGACTACTATTAATTTCCTTTTCAGCTTTCATATTGTTCTTAAAGAAGAATATTTAAGAATTATCTTCATTGATTTTTTGCCCATAAGTTTTTGTATAGGAGTTGATAATATTATTGATTTCTATATATTCTTGTTTCTCATATTCTCCATAAAGCATTGTATCATCAACAAATTGTTCATGAGTTATAGGATCTAGATCACTAGTTATTTTAACACCTTTATTCCTTCCATCTTTCCTAGCCTTGGTGATTGATCTACCTAAAGCTTCTTTCATAATAATAAATAAAAAGGGGGAGATAGGATTTCCTTTTCTTAACCCCCTTGAGATAATAAAGAAACCTTTAGGTGTTCCATTAATCAAAATAGAAATTCAAGGAGTATAAATGCATTCAAAGATAAGGTTGATCCACTATTTTGCAAAGCCAATGGCTTCTAAACACTAACTTAAGAAACACCATTCAACCTTATCATAGTATTTCCTAATATCCAACTTAATTAACATGTTGGGTTTATGGTTCCATTAAATTGAGTGGATTTCTTCTTGACAAATTATTAAACCATCATAGATGGATCTACCCAACACCAAACCAGTTTTTTCTTCACTAATAAGCTCTTGAAGAATTTTTGCATCATGTTAGCTAAGTTCTTTGTAAGAATTTTATAGAGGGTGTTATACAATGATATAGGCCTCAAGTCATCAAAGCTCTCATTTTTCTCCTTCTTAGGAATGAGACTGAGAAATGTATTATTTATCTCTTTAAGTATATTTCTAGAATTACTAACACCTTCAAGTGATCCCACCACTTCATCCCTAATAAATTCCCAATGCTTTTGAAATAAAAAATTTGGGAAGTTGTCTGGCCCCAAGGCTTTATCCAAGTACATTTATTTGACTACTTCTTCAATTTATGCTTTCATAAATTTTGTTGTTAATTTCCTATTTTGTTCTGCTGAAATAATCTTGGGTATGTTTGATAGAATATTACTTTGATGTTCCATGGGTGAGCCCTCCCATTTGTTCAATATTCGTTCATAATGATTGACAACTTCATCCTCTATCAGATGAGGGCCTTCAATTGTGGTCTCATCCTTATTTTTAACCTGTGTTTCCCTATTAATGTATCTACGTTGTTTGGTGTTGTTATGAAAGCACTTTGTGTGTTTTTCCCCGGCCTCCAAGCAGGTCTCTCTAGACTTTTGGCGGCAAAAGATCTCTTCCTTGGCCAAAATGTCTTTATATTCCCTCAACATATTATTCTCTTTGAGATAAATATCAACATTCATTCCCTTATTAGTTACTCCATTATTCACCAATTCTAGTTCCTCTATTTTTTTGTTTCAAAAATATTTCCAAAGTGGCTTTTGTTCCATAACAGCAGTTTGTTCTTAATTATCTTAATTTTGGTGACTATATAGTATAGTTTGGAACCATATACCTCCATCTCATTCCACCAATCTTCCATTATTTATAAGGCTTTCATCATTAATCCACATGTTTTCAAACTTAAATGGGCATCTCTTGGGGTGTGTATCTTCAGAGATATTTAGTAGGACAAGGAAGTGGTTTGATCTGGATTGGGGGAGGATTTCAGCTGAAAGAGTGAAAGGGAAGTTAGCCCAGCTCCCCTTGAGGAGAAATCTGTCAATTTTTTCAGCAATATGGTTGAAACCCTACCTTCTATTGTTCCAAGTTAATGCATTGTTTTTTTTCTAATAAATTATTTTTGTGAACTCGTTGTCTAAAGTCAATTGTTGATTGAGCTTCTTTAGTGACTCCTCTCCACTTCTCTCTAGGGTCTAAATTGTGTTTAAGTCACCTCCAATGATGCACATATGATCTGATACACTATCCAAATAATATTCTATCTCCTTCCACACCAAAATCTTATCCCTATTTTGAATTGACCCATAAACATTAATTAGTATAAATCTAAGGTTACTTTTAATGCTTCTAACTACCCCACTCATCCAAATTTGGTGAATTTCTTGTTTATTAAAGGAAATTGTTCTAGGGTCCCAAATTATTTCCAATCTACCTGAGGCCCCAATAGCAGAGGATCATTCCATGTCCAATATTCATTGTTTTTTCTTAAAGATAATTGTATCCTCCTAATTGAATTTTTTTTCCTGTAGCATTGTGATTTCAGCCTTAGTTCTAGATATGTAACATTTCACTATGCGCTGCTTGTTAGGGGCATTCAAGCCCCTAACATTCTAGGTAATTATTTTCATGGCTCTAAGGGAAGGCACTTCCCCTTCCCAGCATTAAATAAAGTAGTTATTTTTGTATGATCTTCAGCAAACCCAGCCATGGCCCTCAATTCAGAGAGGGATTTCCTACCCCTCTTCTTGTTACTCTTCATGTATACACTTTGGGGTGTCCTTCCCTAAATTAGATAGTGCTATTCCTAAGTGTGTATTCTCTCTACTATTATCCCTCCTATACAACTCTATCATCTCCTCCTCCAATGCGTCTTGATTTTCTCCTTTTTCAAGCTCCATAATTTTAGCAATGAGAGATTGTTTCTCCCTAACAATCTCTTCTTCATTGAGGAAATTCTCAGCTAAACCTTCAAGAAGATCATCTAAGACCTCATTGCATATATCTTCCAGTCCTAGCTCAATACATCCCCCTCTACCAACACCTTCCTCGGGATCCTCACTAGATTCCATCATTTTAGGTTGTGAATTTATTTCCTCAGTCACACTCCTATTAACATTAGAGATGTAAGTTTTTGTAATTGTGTTTGGCATTTCAAGGGATACATCCTTATTATTCCTACCATTCTCTTTTTCTAAAATTTCAGTAATCTTCTCTACTTCCTTCTCCACAAGGATGACCTTCTCCTCAATCTTATCCCTCCCTCCTTAACATCCCTTATTTTAGACATCTAAGGGATGACAGCTACCCTAGGTTCTATACTTTTCACAATATTGTGATTTGTCACTGTCGGTTCCCTATTTCTTTACTGTTGTGAAGGTTTTTTTTCTATTTTTTTATCTAGGGTTACTATAGAGCTTTGGCGGGGGAGAATGTTTTGGATTTTCCACTGAGTTTTCAATAATAAATCTATGAATATAATTATTTAATCAGATGTTAACATTTTCTATTTGTGTTAGTTTATTAATCCTAGCCTCCTAAATCTTAAGATCATTCCTACTCCTATCCTTAGTTCTATATTGTGGTTTGTTGACCATTTTAGACACTATATTCTCATGAACGAGGCCTTGATAAAATATAATTATGATGAAATAATTTTCATTTTTTGCTCTTAGTTTTAACAATTTCAAGCTTTTTACATTGTTATCAATTTCTACTAGCAATTTTACATTAGAGGAAGATGAGAAGTTGTTGTTACAACTAGTGGTTGTCATTACACCAAAAGATCGACCAAATTAATGCTCGATACAACCACTAGACACATAAAAGACACAAGAGGTGGTTAAGCCATGTCACGAACCACCGCTACGCTGAAAAACCAAGGAGACAAAGGGAATAATCATTTTTTCTCAGCATTGAAACAATCCCCCAGTGCAAGCGTGGGGTTTGAACTTGTGACCAAGCTCTGACACCATTTGTTACAACTAGTAGTTATCATTGCACCAAAAGATCAGCCTATTAATGCCTGATACAACCACTAGACATATAGAAGACATAGGAGGTGGTTAATCCATGTCACAAACCACTATTGTGATGAACAACCAAGGACACCAAGGGCACAATCAATCTTTCTCACCATTGTAGCAATTATCCTCTAGCCCTACAAAACCCCCAGTATATCTCCTATTTTCATAAGTATTTCACTATGTATTAATTCTACTAGGAGGTTGGGAAAACTCACCTATTTTAATACTTTTTTCAATTGATATTTGTCATAATCAAATTTTGGTTGCTAATCAATGAATTTAAAGTTGTGAACCTTATAAAATACATGGTTTTCATATAACAAATCAGCTTCAGGACCTCATCTTTACAGTTAATAGAAAAGAAATCATCAGGGAGGATGGTTATACTTACCTGTCCCCGATATACCCCCCTCCACCATTCAATAATGCTTTCCATTGGGATCCCATTACCACACCATTTAGTGAAAATACCACATTCTTTACAATGAGCCTGCATGCCATCTGCGAATATGTTTTTGATCACCGCGGTGGTGACATTTTCATTACGAACTGAGGAATGGGAACTCCTATTCTATGGTTTGTTCTGTCTAGGGAAAATTGGGGCTTCAAGATTCCTCTTAATTTTCATTACCTAGATTCCATGTGGATACTAGGAGTTACCCTATTTATTATGGTTTTGGATAATAATTTCAGTAGGAATATCCCCACTTGATTTTTTTCCCAAGAAATAGGAAGCCCTTCGTTGTGAGCAATAATCTTTGTCATTCAAACATTGAAACATGTTAAAGGATAGATTTCATAAGAGAACCGAGAGGTTAAGTTGAGGGTTTCTCACTCATTTCATAGATAATTTTTTCCTTCTACCTAATGGGACTTGATCAGCACCAGTTGCATATCTCAAATCATGGATGAGATGGAGATTACCCAAATTTGTTTGCCCATATTCATGCCATTTTACATCTTCTTGATGTCATTTAAATCAGCTCTGGCTTGAGCATTCACCAACCTGCTTGCCCTCTGGAGCCTAACAACCTACCAATCACCTCCAACATTGTTTTCACAGGCAGAGGAAACCCTCCCTACCACAAAGATCTCTGAAATCTTTGGCAGATTGCATGTTCGCACTATTGTATAATTTGGCCAATATATTTAAAAAACTTATTTAATTATAAAAGATTGAGATTAATAAATAAAAATAAATATTTTATTTATTTTTACAGGAGATTTTGGTTTCTCTAAAAATGTAAATAATTAAATAATTAAAGAACTTATTTAATTATAGAAGAACTAGTTAAGAATTAGAAGAATGCATTTAATAAAATAATAAAATATATTTAATTAAAGTGGAGGAAATTGTTTAATTAAATAATAAAATTATTTAATTAATATTAGAAAAAATAATTAAATAGCTAATTAAAAAATGTTTAATTATGAGAAGGAGGTAAATGTTGATTTTTAAATTTGAATTAGAAGAATGACACTAAAACAAATAAATAATTTTTAAAAATTATTTAATTAATTAATAAGAAAGCAAATTGTTGCTTGCGAGCGTGGGACAATTTTAGGTGTCTACATTTTTCCCATCTTTGAGACAATGTAGCATATCGCCATTGTTTCAAAGAAAAATCTTGATTCTACTGATACATACCCCAATTTGACTTGGTAAGGATGATAGGTATGCCCCCTCAAGAGATTGGGTAAAATTTTTGAAGGATAATCTCTCGATAGATTGTGAGGAAGATTTGTTTGGATAATGATGTTTCATGATTAAATAAGCTACAAGAAATGATGGGATACTACACTTCGAAGAAGAAGAAAGAAAAATAAAAAGATGCCACACAACTGACAAGTGTAAATGACCAAGTGGTTGAAATGACTGGGATAACCAGAGTGAGGAAATTGATTGAGTTAATTATGCTGATAAGGCTAACTGATAGTTGATAAAGATAATAAAGCTAGTGGATAGTTGATTGATAGTTAATAATATTGATAAGATGCATCACACTTGTGTTAGCAATAATAGTCCACCAGAACAACTGAGAGGGGGGTGAATCAGTTGTGTAAATAATTTAAACTTTAACCTTTAACAATCAAAAGATAAATGCAATTTTGAACATATTAACAACAACACCATAACACAACCATTTGTTGTCAAGGAAACCCTATTAAGGGGAAAAAAAAAAAACTGGTGGGAATTAGCACCCACAAATAATGCACTGGAAGTATAGTGTCCCTATTAGGAGATTTATCCCTATTAGGAGATGATTATTACATACAGTACACAATCCTTGTTAAAGGAAAGACCCTTTTAGGAGTCAAGAGAAACAACAAG
The DNA here is from genome assembly GCA_018584345.1 of Thuja plicata. Taxonomy (NCBI): domain Eukaryota; kingdom Viridiplantae; phylum Streptophyta; class Pinopsida; order Cupressales; family Cupressaceae; genus Thuja; species Thuja plicata. Next base: position 1,788,903 of record MU226684.1, read on the forward strand.
CTCACTTCCCAGACTCACTGCCTAAAGAAGGTTAAATCCACCCTCAAGACATACTATCTAAAATACAGATATATATAAGATATACAATTCAATGAACCGACTGATAGCAACAGCTTTACTAAAACAATTCCAATGAAGTTCTTCAAACACAACCACTACTCTACATTCAACAGTATTTGCAAATACAATCTCGCACCTTCCACACTTTGTTGTCTCACCACACTCTCCACAAAAGAAAACAACTTTCATTTATACAGGTTTACAATAAGTAATTAGGTCAGCCAATTAAGACTTCCCCAATGCACAAAAAATTACATAACATATTGCTAAGATACACACAGTACCTATAAAAAGTAACATTAATTAAAATCCATCAAATATAATTTAAGATCTGTAATCCTCACTTGCCATCCATAATACATGCTACATCTCTGAAGTCAGCCCCAAATAAGTCTTCTCCAGAACACACATCATAGACGGTGTTACAAAGAGTCTTGTGACCCAAGAATCATAAAAAAAATTCCTCAACATGTCTTCTGCCATTCCTCAAGATTTCATAACATGAATCGATCTTGCACGCAAGTTATCCTCAAAACTCAGAGACTAATCCTGTCACAATTCTCTTTCACTTTTCAACAAATAGTCTTCACCAAAATTGTTGTAACTCAATCAAATAAAAACATAATCTCCAGCAACTTTAGATATAATATAAAATCTCATCCCTGTACACATCACCATCTTCTCATACAATGAAATGTTTGTACAGTACCCGTACACTTCTGCCAGTCATCCATGCACCAGTGATAACCAGTCTGGCTGTCTCATCAAAAACATATGTTGGCATTAGTGACAAAACATGAATGCCAACAACTACAACACAAACCAATTCCAACAATCTCCCCCTTTGGCATTGATGGAAACATATGAGAAAATCCATCAATCCAAAAAGTAACTATCTCAATACAATCTTCTCAATATCCTCTTCACATCTCTCCCTGAAAAAGTAGGTATTTTCCAGAATCTCTCTTCATAAAATCTCTCTCCCTTTGACATCAATGGAAAAGGGTTCCATTACTCCACTTATTACCATCTTTCCTCTGCAAGGTTTAGCTTTTTCAAATCTCCATGCCTACAACAACCAGGTGCTTAATCACCCAAATGTATTCTATGTTGTTCCTGCGATCACTCCCCCTGAGGAGTAGATCCATACACCAGGTCCAGAAAATGATATAGCTCTAAAATCCACTAGACTGATGCATTCCTACATCAATTAGTTCTTTCAAGGAGGGTATCTCACCCCAAGCATACCTCTAAGATACTTAAAGGCATCCTTTTGCAAAGGTTTTTTAAATATATCTTCTATTTGTTCCTTTGTGCTAATACACTCCAATCTAATCTCCTTCTCTACAACCTTGTCTCTCAAGAAATTATGACACTTATTTGTAATATGTTTAGTCTTCAAATGCATAAATGGATTCTTTGACATATTCACTGTGCTAGTGTTGTCACAATGAATAACCATTGGTTCATCAAAAATTATCCGAATATCCTTCAGCATTTGCTTCATCCAAACAATCTGTGTGCAATTTATAGCAGCAGCAACATACTTTGATTAAGCAGTAGACTGAGCTATACAATCCTAATTTTTACTAAACCAAGAAACCAATCTTTTCCCAAGAAAAAATGCACCACTGCTTGTACTATTTCTATCATCAACATTTCCTCCCCAATCAGTATCAGTATAAGCATGCAAAACAAAATCATCATATTTTCTATACCATAAGTCATATTCTAGTGTTCCTTTCAAATATCTAAATATTATTTTTATAGAAACAAGGTGAGTCTCTTTATGATCTAATTGATATCTTGCCACAGTTCCAATTTCATTAGCAATATTTGGTCTGGTGTGAGTCACATGTTGTAAGCCTCCAATCATAGATGTATACTTTGTCTAAAAAACACTCTGAGATTCATTAGTAGTAGTAAGCTTGTGACCAGTAACCATAGGTGTTCCAACAGGTTTACGATCTTTCATTCCAAAAAATTTCAACATTTCCTTAAGTTACTTGGTCTGAGAAATAAAAATATACCATTCTTGTTCTGATTGATTTGTAGTCCAAGGAAAATTTCATCTCACCAATCATCAACATCTCAAATTCATTTTCCATTTTGTTAGAGAACTTTTTACTCATTTCATCATTACCACCAAAAATGATATCATCTACAAAAACTTCAACTATTAAAATTACATCTTCACTAGTTCTTAAGTACAAATTATTGTCGGCATTACCTTTTCTGAAACCAAGATGAAGTAAGTACCTCTCCAATATAGCATACCATGCTCTAGGTGCTTGTATCAATCCATACAAAGCCTTCTTCAATTTACAAACCATGTCCTCATCATCTATCAAAGGAAATCCATGTGGTTGTTCAATATATACTTCCTCCTCTAGATCTCCATTCAGAAATGCAGATTTCACATCCATCTGATATACTATAAACTCTTTGTGTGCAGCATAAGCAAGAATAATCTTACTGCCTCAAGCCTAGCAACAAGAGAAAAATTTTCTTCAAAGTCTATGCCTTCTTTTTATGAGTAGCCTTTACAAATTAGTCTTTCCTTATTCCTTACAACCATTCCTTCTTCATTCATTTTGTTTCTGAAAACCCATTTAGTCCCTATAACATTCTTATCTTTAGGTTTAGAAACCAATTCCCAACTATTATTTTTCTTTATATATTCCAATTCTTCTTGCATATCTTTAGTCCAAGATTCATCTCTACATGCCTCATTAGTAGTTTTTGGTTCAACTTGATAAATCAAACAATTTTCATCTATCTGGACCTTGTCATCGTGTCTTTATTTGCATTGCCAATAATTTGGTTTTTAGGATGATTCTTCTTAACATACCTCATTATTTTTGGAATTTCAGTAGGATCATTTGAATCATTTAGACATCCCTCAATCTCATGATCAACCTCAAAAGGTTCTTCTTGATTTGCAGTAACCTTCATGTTCTTTGTAGTCTGGCTACAGTCATATATTCTTTCCCAAATTTGAAACTTCTCATCAATCCTCGCATTATCACTTTCAATAATCTTCCTCAATCTTAGATTAAAACATTTATAAGCTTTTCTCTTAGCGGAATAACCAAGGAATATTACCTCATCACTTCTAGCATCAAACTTTCCTATCTCGTCATCTCTTTCGATATAGCATTTAATATTAAATATTCTAAAATATTTCACAGTAGGAGCATGATTAAATCATAGTTCATAAGGATTGTTATTAGTACCTTCTCTGATCTGAATTTTGTTTAAAGTTTAAATAGTAGTACCAACAACTTGTCTCCAATGAACATGCGACACATTTCCTTCAAGCAACATAGTTCTGGCAGCATCTAATATAGTTCTCTTTCTTCGCTCTGCAATCCCATTCTATTGTGGTGTCCTAGGAGCAAATGTTTGTCTATATATTCCATGCTCTTTGTAGTAGGTATTAAACAAATTTGAATTAAATTCTCCACCTCTATCTAATATTAAATGTTTTATCTTCAAACCTGATTCATTCTCAACTTTTTCTTTGAATATATTGAATTTATCAAAAGCCTCAAATTTATCTCTAAGATATTTAACCCACATCGTCCTAGAAAATTCATCAACAAAAAGTATTAAATACCTTTCACCATAGAAATATCTTGTTCTTGTAGGACCAAACAGATGTGTATGCACCAGATCCAACTTCCTTTTTGTTGAATAAGATTTTCTTTTAAATTGCTTCTAGTTTGTCTCCCCATCACACATTCTCTACACATGGTGTTAGCAAGTTTCACAATCTTCGATAGATCTCTAACAACATTATTCCTACTTGCTTTCACAATGTTATCAAAAATTACATGATAGAATCTTCTATTCCATAACCAACTATCAGCAACCTTCGCAAAAAAACAAGAAACTTTTGTAGTGTTCAACTCAAAAACATTTTTTCTTGACTTAGACCCAGATGCTATCAGATCTCTCATCTTACTTCTGATAGAACATTTCCCATCATTTAACTTCAAATGATAACATTTTTCAACAAGTAGTCTAGAAGTCAACAAATTATTCTTAAGTCCAACAAGTAATACATCATCAGTATTAGTTTTACCATCAAGAGAAATTGACCCCACTCCAATGATAAACTTAGGAGTATTTTCACCAAATCTGACTACGCCACCATCATATTTAGTTAGCTGAATAAACTTGTTTCTATCACCATTCATATGATGTGCGCAACCACTGTCTATGATCCATTCAAATTTCTTTTCAACATGTGAAACTAGGGCTTTCTCTTCATGAATAGGTTCATCATCTCTAATGGTAATAAATCCAATTTCATCATAATCCACAACATCGTCATCAAATATACCTTCACTAGCATAGTAACATTCCTTATCCTTGGAGTAATTAGGTCTATAAAAATTAGATTTATGTTTAGGAACCCTTGTAGGAAATCTATAAGGAAAATGACCTATCTTATTACATGAAAATCATTTCAAAGGTAACTTTCCTTCAAACTTACCCTTACCTCTCTTTTCTCTTCTTGCGATCAGGGCCACAATTTCATCTAACTTCCTTTCTTCTTCCTGTATCTTTTCCCAATCATCGGCATATTCACCAAGCTCTTCCCGCAAGTCACTTCTGTTGGTGCTCTCAATTCCTGATAAAGTCTTTTTATTATTATGCACAGTCACCTTGAATGTTGTTTCAAACTTAGGTAATGAATCTCCTAGTTATGTGGCCTCTAAGGTGGTTAATTATGTAATCAACATCTCTCTATTGAAGTTTTTCCTCAAAGGTATGATCTCCTCTATAGCTTGTACTTTAGTTTTGTAAGAAGGTGTCAAAGATCTAAGAATCTTTGTGATCACTTCTTATTCATTATATGTGCCTCCAGAGTTTATAATTCCAATAACCACCTCAGTAGCTCTCTGTACATATGCTCTAACATTCTTATCATCATTCATTTTCATCATTTCCATCCTTATTTTCCAGTTCTGTAACTTTGCCTGCTTAGTAAACTTATCTCCTTCATAAAATGATTCCAATATTGACCAAATTTTATGTGCATAATCCAAACCTTTAACCTCTATGAATTCACCTTCATAGAGCGCACTAATCAATGCTTCTCTTGAAACCATGTTACAAGAAAACAACTTCGTTTCATCATCAGTAGCTTTATCCAGTTCATCTTCAGTCTTGACCAACTGATCTTTATTTTTAATCATCTAGTAGTCAATTCCCAAACACAGCAAATGAGTTCTCATGTTGTTCTTCCAACTATCAAAGTTTTCAGGATCTAAGTTTAGACTATCCTTTCTATAGTACACCATCTTCAGGATCACTTGAAGTTGCTAATCTTTCTCTCTTAGGACCAGATGCTCTAATACCAATTGTTAGCAATAATAGTCCACCAGAAAAACTGAGAGGGGGGCAGATGAATCAGTTGTGTAAATAATTTAAGCTTTAACCTTTAATAATCAAAAGATAAATGCAATTCTAAACATATTAACAATAACACTATATAACAACCATTTATTATCGAGGAAACCCTGTTAAGGGAAAAACCCTGGTAGGAATTAACACCCATAAATAATGCACTGAAAGTATAGTATCCCTATTAGGAGTTGATTATTACATACAATACACAGTCCCTATTAAAGGACAGACCCTATTAGGAGTTAAGAGAAACAACAGGCTCACTGCCTAAAGAAGGTTAAATCCACCCTCAGGACATATTGTCTGAAATATATATGTATATGAGATATACAATTCAATGAACTGATTGATAGAAAAATCTTTACTAAAACAGTTCCCATGAATTTATTCAAACACAACTACTACTCTACATCCACCAGACTTTGCAAATACAAGCTCACAGCTTCAACACTTCATTGTCTCACCACACTCTCCACAAAAGAAAAAAAAATCTTTTATACAAGTTTACAATAATCCATTAGGTCATCCAATTAAGAATTCCCGAATGCATAAATAATTACATAAACCATTGCTAATATACACACAGTACCTATAAAAATTAAACATCAATTACAATCCATCAAATATAATCTAAGATCCGTAATCCTCACTCGCCATCCATAATACATGCTACATCTCTGAAGTCGGGCCCAAATAGGTCTTCTCCAAAACACACGTCATAGATGATGTCACAAAGAGTCTTGCGACCCAAGAAACTTAAAACAGATTCCTCAACATGTCTTCTTCCATTCCTCAAGCTCGGATAGCATGAATCAATATTGCATGCAAGTTATCCTCAAAACTCAGAGACTAACTCTGTCACAATTCTCTACCATTGTTCAGCAAACAGTCTTCACCAAAATTATTGTAACTCGATAAAATAGAAACATAATATCAAGAAACCTTAGATATAAGATCAAAGCTCATCCTTGTACACATTCCCATCTTTCCATACAATGAAACGTTTGTATAGTGCCCGTACATTTTTTTCATTCATCCATGTACCAGTGATAACAACTATGTATTTCTCATCAAAAACATATGTTGGCACCAGTGACAAAATGTGAATGCCAACAAATACAACAAAAACCAATTCCAACAACCTAATAAGCGTAACTGGCTAATTGATTTAAATGATCATGATAACTAGATGGAAGAAGTTGGATTGATTGGTAATGATTTGATTAATTGCAAGCAGATAAGACATGATGGATATTATTAGTTTTAAGGAGAAACCTTATTAATACGAGGGAGCAAGTTGATAATTGCTACCTATTTTTCACCTACAACTCAAATAGGTAGAGCTTATTATGTTTTGAAACTGATTAAGGTACACATTTGGTTTTATTATTAAGTGTTACTAAGATGGAGACAAATGTTGAGAATTAAGTTCTTTATTGAAATAAATATTCATAAAAAAATATTTTTATTAATGATATGCAAATGTATTACACAAGAGAATTATACATTTGTTTGCATTATGTATCAAAAGGAAGTACAGAGCCAACACAAACCGTGAGATTAACTATAAAAACAAATGCATTTACAAAATAAATTATGCATAAAAATATGAAATGTAAACAAGGAAGAGGGACATGTTGTTGTCAGTTGAATGACGAATCCCCACATCCATGATCAGCACCATATCTTTATATTTATCTTCATCTTTAGATTTCTTAGACACAATCATTTACCTACAAGGAGTGTTTTAAAGTTTTTTTAGAGCTCAGGGTTTCAATTATATGTCTACAAATAATCAGTGCATGCACATTTATGTAGACATATAATTGAGACTTGAGCTCTATAAAAACTTTTAAACACTCATTGCAGGTAAATGATTGTGTCCAAGCAATCTGAAGATGAAGATAAATATAAAGATATGGTGTTGATCATGGATGAGGGGATTAATCATTCAAATGGCAATGACGGGTCCCTCTTCCTTGTTTACATTTCATATTTTTATGCATAATTTATTTTTTAAATGCATATGTTTTTATAGTTAATCCCACAGCTTGTGTTGGCTTTGTACTTCCTTTTGATACATAAACTATATTCCTAACAATATTATGACAGGAACTATGTTGAGACAAGACAAGTTGTGGGATTAACTATAAAAACAGATGCATTTATAATTTAGATTATGCATAAAAATATAAAATTTTAAACAAGGAAGAGGGACCCTTCATTTCCAGTTGACTGACGAATCCCCACATTTGTGATCAACGCCATATCTTTATATTTATCTTCATCTTCATATTTCTTGGACACAATCATTTACCTGCGAGGAGTGTTTAATTTTTTTTGTAGAGCTCAGGGTCTCAATTATATGTCTACAAATCATCAGTGCATGCACATTTACTCACATAAACACATCAAATAATATTGAAGGAATCATAAAGTAGCATTCCATAACTTCATATTTTTATCTACCGAGTTTGTTTTATGGGAAGGTTCAGGTACCATAAACATTATTGAATATTCTAATTTTATATCATTCATACTTCAACATGTGGGTTAAAATGGGAATCCACAAGGGTTGAGCCCAACATGTTTTTTGTGGAACTATGTTGATCATAATAGGATGCACTTATTATATCGATTATGTTATCTCATCTGGAAAAGTCATGTTACTCATAACACACATTTTCCTGGATGAGATCATTGAACATATCTGATATAGCCATCTGGTTATTGTCAGCATAGTTCCTATCATAACAGTGTCAGGAATATAATAGATCTATATGAAAGACAGAAACATTTGTGGGACAACAATATCCTCACTACCTAACAAAGTCACTAAATGTTATAGAAGGGTCTTATGAATGTATAAAACAAATGAGATATTAAAGGGACATGACATTGTAGCACGAAACCTTTTGGTTCAATTTCCTTAGCAAAATAATAACATTATCATCTACATGTATCATAGTGGTGTCAAAACAAGATAGTATAGCTTTAAAAGAATACAACAAATGCTACAGAATCTGATGACAAAAGTAGTTTACATCAGGTATTAGAAGAAATGGATCGTTGAAAAATAAAGTCCAAGGTAAACTGTAGTACAAGGAGCACATTAATCGTCATGATATGAAGTAATAAAATAGTGTTAAAATATTGGGAAGAAGCAGTGGGAATGAAGTTCTCAGAATGTAATGTTCATAAATAATCATGACAATGTGTGAAAATGTAAAGCGGGCCTATGATTTATTAGTCACAACTTAGTTGATATGAAAGGAACATCATCATTGTTCACTATCCAATGGTCACTTGAGAGAAAATATTCTCAACATGAATGTACATATACAGTGATAGTGGTAAATAAAGAGGTGACTATAATTCAGAGGACAATAATGCTGGTAAGCAAAGCAATGACAACAAGACCATCATCATAATGATCTATAAGTTCAGTGCATAATAGTTCATCAGCCTTAATAGTTTTTTGAAATGTCAAACAAGATCAAGAAGGAAGTGAATCAAATGTACTGGAGTCATCATAATAATGATATTAAGTAAAACTACTGAATGAACATATTATGATCACTTCAATACTAAAATAATCATAAAGGAAACCAACAAAGATGAGCATAGTGTTGTTCCTAAGGGATTGTCACGAGGTAAACTACCCTTAACATAAAAGTGGAAAGTCACTCCTGTGATTCATAAATATAATGCATGATTTAACATTCATAGCACTATCAGGTATAGAGGGTATCTAACATGATAAGAGAAGTGCCAACACATATGTAAATACAATCAGAACAAGGACATCATTATGAGAGATCAAACTGATGACATAAAGTTTTGTCATTAGTATGCAATGAGAAAACAAGTTGTTTAAAGCATCAGTTAAACTACACTGAAAGTCAGGTTTTCAGTTCAAACCGAAATTGCTAAGCAAGGAGAAACCTAACGACATATTTTTGCAATGTAAACCGAAAGTGCAACCCAAAGATGATAAAGTGGAACCCAACAGGAGTAAACTGACAAAGGAACCCGACGAGCAGAATATAGTAAAAACCAAGAGAAAAGACAAGAGAGGAACCTGACAGATAGTTCAACCAAGGAACACCGAAAGATAGTCAAACTGATTTCAAAGCAAATCAAGCATCAGACACCGAAAGACAATTATATCCCGAGAAAAGTGGATGTGACTTCCACGTCAGATAAAACAACTATATTCTATTTATAGAGTCTTGATTTGTTTTAAAACCATTACTTAAGGGACAAGAAACATTATTTTAATTGTTTTAATCAGTCTAATTGATTAAAAACATGCAGACTAGGAGATCAAGGTCAAGTTGTAAACCTTTGATCATAGAGTTAGTTTTGTAATACGTGAAACTTAATTAGGTCAATCTATGTTATAAATAGATGTTGTAATCATTAAATTATTATGGATGAGAGGATGAATGTATCCAATGAGCACATATATGGATCAGAGTGAGATTTTCAAGAAGCAGAACATCAAAAGATGAAATTGGTTATCAAGAACCAAGAACAGAGGCTACCGAGCAACAGAGGTATTAATCAATCACATTAGGTGATACATTTATACATGTGATTTATAATGGATTTGTAATCAGCAATTGTTAGATTGCATACACCCAGGTCAATTAGTATTTTTGTCTAAATTCTAACAAGTGTAGCAAATAGAAGAAATCCTTTCAAGAAAGGTGGATTTAACAATCCTATTATAAATCTCTTAACCGAGTGCACACTAAACAATGTTGCTAAAACTCTTAATAGAGTAGACCTTAACCAGTCTCCACATAATAATCCAAATAGGGTAGATCATCAAAAGTGATCAAATTGTAAGCCTTAACCAGCCCTTCCAATCTGTATATAGTGAAGTTTTTGTGGGTGTCATCCCCATCGCAGTTTTTACCTTCTAACAAGGGTTTTCTGTGTTACCATATCTTGTGTTATGAGTCAATTACTTTCATGAATGTTCACATGTTTGATTAAGTTGATGAATTTATATATCTTACACAAAGATAGTATAGAACAGATGGTTGGTTATACAATTGATTACACAATGGATAAAGGTTAAAAGAGATAAAAAAATTAGAGGTGTTGATTCACCCCTCCCCTCTCAATACACACTTCCCATTATTTCCAACACAAACTTCATTAAAATAATGATGTTCATCTGATAGAGGATTGAAATTATCTTGTTGTTGTAGTATAGATATAGTACAAGCATGAGAACTACAATATCAGTAAAAGGAACATGAGTGAGAATACAAAGAGAATTCAAGGAAAAAAATATGATTGTTTTTTCAGATCAATAATATCATTGTCATGAAATTGGAGGTAAGCATTGCTTATATACATTAAGTAATGTGCGAGAGATAGAAAAAACATAATAATCTCAGGAAAATAACAAAGGTGCAAGCTCATAATGTTAGAGGGAGATCTTGGTGTTTTGAAATTGCCAAGAAATCGAGATTCAAATGAGAAAATAAATACCACATAAGCATAAAAGATGGAAAGATCAGACATGGTGCAGTAAAAGCATTTAATATAGTCAAGAAAAGAGTAATGACAAAGGTACTGCCATATAAAATGAAGGTTTTTTTATAATAGTAACCATTCATGGAGATCAATCATAAAAAATACAATGATTTACAATAGAACATAACATTGTCTTTATATAGTTGACATAAAGAGGACATAGTGATGAGGTATGGTGATGAGAGCATGTATAATATCATAAATGAAGCTATCAAGATAATGGAAAACAAGCATCTAGAACATATTAAAACAAATTTCTTGAACTTTGAGCACCAAAAGCGTATAAAGGATATTGTTTCATTATTTTTAGAAGATTCGCAAACCCATCTCATAACTATGACAATCATAGAATCTCAAAGATGTAAGAATGATGTTAAGATTTAATAATCAAATTAGAAGGTTCAATTGTTGTATTGAATAGAACAATACAAGAGCAACAGTCACAGATAGAGTTTGAGATGATAAATGTAATCATTAAAGCTTATAAATCCTTATAAAGTGATAAGTTATTTTGTTTGTATAAAGTTTTATTGTGGTGTAAAAATATTTAATCAGTCACCAGCCTTTAGAGAGGAAATGCTAATGAAAATGTAAATGATATCAAGGGATGTGTATAGTGATCAAGGACGCAAAAGAGGTTTTCAAGTCCATAAAGCTTGCAGGGATTAAGATGGGTCACTATCATGGTAAAATATCAAATAAGGCTCAAGAATATGTGCACATCTATCAGTTGCACATTGTATTGACTAACAATATAGCTACAGTCCCCTTCATAAACCTTCATGCAAGATCAAGTAATAAGTCTACAACAAAGGCATAAATCTCAGCATTGGTCGAGTGCGCAAACTAATTGGAAATATTGAGAAATACAAATCTAAAATTAAATTGAAATTTTGAATGATATGAGATGAGTGTAAATACTCATTTTTCAATCTATCCACAAGGACATCATCCCAAACGTCAAAAAGAGAAAGCCACGACCAGTTCAAGACAGAGGCCTAGATTTGTAGGTAAAACTCATGACCTCAATGGGAACTTCATGAAAAGTTATGGCTGAGATGCATGATACTCACATCAGGGAAGCCTCAAGGTTTTTCTTGGTACTTTTCAAATATATACATAGTATAAAAAAAACCTCAAAACCCTAGAGTGCACAATGACACGGATCTTAAGAAAAAGAAAGAACAAAATATACTCTCATTGCAAATTTTTTTAAAATAAAAGCCCTCTTTTCATAGAATATCATAAATATAAAATTTTTCCTTGTGAAACTCGCGACCATACAAGAGATTTCACAAGGAAACATAAAACTAACATAGTTACAAATTTCTCAGGAAAATAGTTGATTGTGTTTGAAAAGATAATAAGGCATAGTGAGCTAAGGAAAAACTTGCATGATATTCAGAGAAAATCAAACCAAAATGCCCAGACTTTAGTTCGAGAGGAGTCCCATCTAGAAGTCAAAATACACAGAAAGTAGAGGAAAGGTAATTTCATTATTTTCTTCATCCAAAAATCAAGTCTTTGAGCCTACCTAAAATACGGTATAAGAGCAATGGGATTTGCAACGACAAAAACTTCAAGCAAAATCTTCTTCAACCACAGTGTTAACTCCATGGAAACCCCAGGAAGGGTCGGCAGCTAGAGCAAGCTTAGAGCAAAATGAAAAGTGGAAAGTGAATTGGGAGATTAGGGTTTGTATAACCCTAAAAGACCACCGAGGGAAAAAAAAATTTGGTTTTGCCTCATGAATTTTATAAAAAAAATTCCAACTAATAGCCCACGGGGTCTTTTCTCTTCATTAGAAGCACATATCACTTTGTGATTATATTTAATTTATATTTATTAAATAATAAATTTTAAACTTTTAATAGATATAAATTTAATATAAAGTAAAAATATTATTTTATTATTGCACTATTTAAATTGAACTAATATTTATTGAATGGTAAATTTTAGACTATTTAATAAATATTAAATATATATAATGTAATAATAAAACAATTTATATGTTCTTAAGAGGAAAGATGACATGTGGTTATATTGTTTTGTGGAGTAAAGTTTAGTTTTGGAGAATGATGGTTTTTTATTATTCTTTGCATGCTTTTGTGAAAGTTTACGTGGGGGGATACTTTTCTTATCTTTTTTTTTTTGCACATGCATATTGTAAATATTAATTAAAGTTTAAAATTATGAACACTTTATTAATATTATTTCTAGTGCAAAATAAGGAGTGATCCATAGGTAGAGAGGGGATTTTCTTTTTTGCATGGCTTAAGGATCTTTATGGGGCAGGTATGAGGATTTTGACTTTAGTTTGAAGATTTTGATTGGTGGAGACTTCGTGCAGAGGTGTTTTTAGGTGGTCAACTACATGTTTTTGGCAGTTTGACCCCTCTTTCACTTTGATTTTCTCACATATCTGACCCTTGAGTTATGGAACTATCTATTGCTTCCTTTTCATTGTTTTCAGGGTTCTCTTTTTGCCATTATTTTTCATGCTGCAAATTTTGGTGTTTATTGCATTGGGCACCTACAAATTGTAGCATAGTTTTCATGATTATTATATTATAGAGGTTGGATTCCTTCTCAATTTTTATGTATTCTAAGTATTGTTGTGGGTTATTTTCTATTAATTTTGTGTTATTTCCTTTATTTTTATCAGATTCCTTTAGTATTTAATGAAGAAAGAGATATGTTATAGTGCAGGTTTGTGCTTGTGTTTAGGTTTAGTGGTGTGTCAAAATTGTGAAAACATTAATGTTTTCTTGTTTTAGGCATCATTGAATTAGGGCCTATCATAACAATCTCTTTTGTGGGGCATATTTGGTTTGGTTATGAGTTTATTATAGTCTTCTTTAGTGGTAAAATTATGGGTTGTTTAGCTCCATATTTATTTCTATCAGGATCAAGCAACACTAAGAGGGGGGTGAGTCAGTGTTGAAGCCCTTTTAATCAACTTTAAGCAATTCAAACTTAACCATGCAATGACTGAAATAAGGAGAACGCATGCATACATTAAATAACTCATAACACCATGATTTGTTCACAAGGAACCTTGTTGAGGGGGAAAAACCCCGGTGGGGATGATACCCAAAAATTATGCACTAAGAGTATAATGTCCCTATTAGGAGACCTAGCCCTATTAGAAGCTGAATATTACATTTAGTATAATATCCTTGTTAAAGGATGTAGACCCTATTAGGGATAATACAAGGAGCTCACTTCTCTTACAATACAAAACTATCTTTTTGCAATGTAGCATCACAAAAGATGAAATATACAAGCATCTTCTATGCTTAAGTAGTTACATTTATAGCTAGCAATATCCTATGAATTAATTTTACATCACAATGCATTCACACACATCTTCATCATCATCGCATCTCAAAAACATATCCATTTATATACCCGATCTCATAATATGTCCAGTCGGCTCACAAGTGCATTACCAAACATGTCCAACACATAACCAAAGACTAAATACAAAATAGGTGATCACACATCCATCAAGATAGAATAGGACCCAACCTAAATCCAAATTAGAACTACTGGAATCCACATGTTACTCCCTTAATCATCATGACCTTTTATCTTCCTTGTTTTACTGCTATATTGTCTTTGCATGCCAAGAACATGTTGTAACTCTCTCCATTCAACTCCAAAATATAAGAGACCATAACTGAATCCATACAAAACTCCATACTACCTTCATCTAAGCGTGCATGACATAAATTGCCACATACTGGGCTCAGAAACAAAAATAGTCCAATTGTATACTGTGAAATATCTTTGCACTTAGGCATTTTTCACTTAGCTGATTATCCAAAACTTATCTTCACTGTAAGTGGTCTTACCAGAGGTATGTTTTGCCAGAAATGAAAACATATACACAACCGTGTATTTATCACTTGTCAACCATCTCCCTCTTTGGCATTGATGGCAACACTTAGTGAAAAAAGACAAAGTGTACAATGCCAAACAAAAATTGTACTCCCCCCAAGTACATACTCCTTTATTACTACCTAAACATATTTATACGGATCATTTTTCACCTTATCACTCCGCTTTGACATCAATGGAAAAGGTATATACAAAAATGTTTCTATATACAAGGAAAAAATTTAGGATTGCTCACCAAAACCTCACACCGTGTGAAGTATGTCTTGGAAAGAGGTTTCCAAGACCCTTGCATATTCTTCCCATGTCTTCTTCAAGGTCTGACCAACCTGTAGCAAACCATTCAAATCAAAGGATGAGATCTCAGTATCCTTCAACACTATAGGTATAGTCCATCAAGGGACTTCTTTGCCATCTCCATGTCCTCAAGGTGCTTTTCCAAAATTGACAACTTAGGAGTAATCACACTCCAGAACTCAGCAAAAATCCCCAATAATCTTAACTTCTTAGTTTATAGTACACTTATCTTGTCCAACAATTTGGACACTTTGTTATCTAATTCTATAATTGATTGTGAAGAGGGTTCACAATCCTTCCCCATGTTGTCCAATATCTTCTCATTATTGTGAATTATGTCCACAACATTCTATACATGTCTAAAATTATTTATGCAATCGCTATATATTTTCTTTCCATGCGCAATACAAGTCCTTAATTCAGAAATGGTGGAATCCAGTATACCTATATCCCACTTTATTTCTTTCCACATTTTATCTAGCTTCTTCGTTATGTACTCCTTAATATGCTCAGTTGTGGCCTTCTCTAAAGAAGTAAAGTGAACATCAAAGTCATCAAGGACTTTTCCCAAGTTGTCAGATGCATAATCACTTTGGAAAGTAAAAGGTATAGGTAGAAGTTTATTAATTATGTCCACTTCCATGTCCAACACTTTAGCCTTCTTTTCAATTTTCTACTCAGATCTTTCCCTAGCCTTAGAAAAGGCCATAAGAGATATTTTTATTATCTCATCCTCATCCATTTCATCCACATTAGTTTTTAGGGGTTTGTTGTCACTTACCAAAAATTGAGTTGTAGAGATAGATTTCTTTTTAATAGGAGTAGAAACAATCTCTATTTTAGAATTATTCTTCTCCTTAATATTTTCTTTCATTTATCCTTTAGTCATGTGCCAAGATCTATCACATTTACTATACTATGTGCATTATTGTCATCTACCTCAGGAATAGTGTCAACATTTTCTTGAAAAGGGTCCCCACATCTTACGAAGTGTTCAAAGACAAAGATATACCTAACACAAAGAAATCTAGTTGCTTTACTGTATTGTAGAACTGACTATCTTCATCCTTAGATGACTCTTCATGTATTTTTGCAGACTTGAAGGACTCACCAATCTAAGTAGTTTTGGGATTAGGAACATTAGTAGGCTTGGAAGGCTTGGATTTCTCAGGTTTGGCATCTAATAGTAATTTTTCTATAGCCTTGTTTGTTTCCTCTATCACATCCTCATACTTTATCCCCATTATCTTTATTAGTCTTGTCTTCGATCTCAGTAGGGGCTTAATTGCCTTCAGAATTCTATCATATTCTTTTCATGATATTATATGGAACACTTTCTCTATATCTTTTACCCTTATGTTATCATCTTCTTCAAAATATAATGGTTTCCTCACTTGTAATCCATCAAGCAACTCTTTTGGAATGCTACCATCTAGCTCTATCAAGTTTTTCTTGAACACTTACATATAATTTATGACCATATCTTCAATAAAAAATTTATCCTCATTATTGTATCTCTCATAGTATCTAGGTAGTTGATTGATCTTCCTTGTTCAATTATTCTTTTGCTCGGTATTTTTATGTTAGGATTCCATAGTTGTCTCTCTAAAGGCTTTTCTTGCATAATCTCTTCAGCTTTCTTCTCGGTTTTCTCCTCTTTAATCTTCTTCTCCTCTATCTTATGCTTCTTAGGAGGTGATTCTTGTTAGGTCTTAGAGGACTTGGTTGTCCTCATAGAAGTCTCTACTTCTTTCTTTTCTACTTTAACCACTATTGTCCTTTGCGAAGATCTTGTAGGTGGTGTAGAAGTAGTTTCAGGTATAGTGACCTCTATCTTAGGTGAGTCTGACACTTCAACAGTCTTAGCAGTAGGTAGGGGTTCAAAATATAAGCTTGCTAAACCAGAGGACTTCTCTGTGGCCTTATTTATCCACTCATACATCCCAACCTTGTCAATTCCTTGTTTCTTTGCTACGTTTTCAATAACTTTTTCTATATTCCTCTTCCTGTCACCTCTAATCAGTTATTCCTTGACCTTAGAGGAATTTTCCTCATAAGTACCCTATCTTTCCTCGCTAGGATCAATATCAATAGATAAAACATGATCAATTTGAAGTGTAATAACTTCAGATCTAACTTCATACCCCATAGGAGGGCACCACCTCATTCTAGGTTCAACAACTTCAAAGCATACACTGTCAGTCTCAACCATAAAAAAACAAACTATATCTTTGTATTTTTCAACTATTTCTTCAGGTATTCTCTTTCTCTCCTTCATTTCTCTTTGAAATATATTAAGCATGCCAAATATCTCTCCATCTACCCATTTACTATTCTGCCTTCTATAGCTTTTGCTTACTTGAATAACAGTAGGTTCATTGTTATTCCACGACCTTGGATGCATAACAGGGAATTTATGCATTATGTGGGGGAAAATGTGTATGATGAGTGATCCAAACCTGAATTTTTTTTACTTATATCTCTTTATCTTCCTTATTTTCTCCAGAAATTATATTTTCAAAACTTTTCATAGATCATAGTAAAAATTTTCTTTTACCATCTTATATGTCATCATTCTAATTCCAACACAAATAGAGTTTGGTCAGTTCCTATAATGTAATTTGTATCCTAAAACCATTGAGACCAACCTTACATCATGTTGAAATATGTCTGCAATCATCATTTCTCTCTTATCCCACTTCAAGTGTGTTAAGGTTTCAACTTGCTTGAATTCATCTTTCAGAATTCCATTTTCGCATAACTTGTTGTAGGATTTCCTCAATTCGTTATCACCTACTTCACCAATTTTAACTATGTAACAGGATCTAACATCGTGGGTCATAAGTACCTTTGGTGGGATTGATGAGAGGGCTCCGTTCATATCACTTAAAATTGTGCTTTTAGGAATGGCTCAAAAGTTAGGTGGTGCACATGCATCACTTCTTACTAACTTAATTTGTTTCAGCTCCTCCTCCATTCCTTTGACTGGTGTGGAAGAGCTTGCAACCATAATCTTTGAAATTAGGGTTTGAGAATGAAGAACAGGGTACCTCGGCAAGTAACACTTCGCACTGTTCAACTTAGGGTTGCCGACGACACACTGACGAAATTATCAAAACAAACTTTACTAAGATTAATTCTGCAATTTCTTCGATCGCTCTGTGAATTCTAAATATCATAAGATAAAATTAATAATAGACTGTTCATCCTTATATAGAATCAAAAGGTCAAGATAGGTAAGCAATAAATATTCTACCCATTAGGTTAGTGCAAGCCAGTTGTCATTGGCCGACTAACACAACTTGCATACCACTCGGCTTACCATACTCGGCCATCACACAACTTACTCAGCCAACCAACTTGGTGCCTATAGTGCAGATAACTCTTCTTGGCACTTGTCACAAACATGTTCTGGCACATCTTAACATATGAAGATATGGACTTTGGCACATTTACATATAAGGAACTGATGTAATATTTGAGATTTAAATGCAGTTCCTTACATACCACTATTTCTCAGTTAGAGATTGGATCACCTAATCCATTGGATTGGGTGACCTCAGCTTCAGTGGATTCACTCCTACTCGGCTTTGTTTTCCTTACCCATGTTTGGTTCATCTGTTCTCTTATTTCTTCAACAGTAGGAGCAGGAACTCTTGTTCTACACTCTCTCTTAGTGTGACCTATCTTCAAGCAACTAAAACAGACTAAGCTTCCATTCATCCAACTCTTATATTTCCCTCTGAAATGTGTCTTTAAGGAATCTTCAGGTGCATGTCCATATTCTTCATAGTAATGACAAATTTGCCTTGTATTGTAATCCCAGTTGTAAGTGTTGCCTTTCCTAGATGCTTTTATTTGTGTCTTTGATGTCCATTGTTGTTAAGCATTGGATCTACAGTCTTGTGCTTTATGACCATGTTTCTAACACCTGTAACAATAACCATTAAATCTTGGTTTGGCAGGTACATCACTTGCTTCAACCCAAAATTCATGTGCTTTATGTCCAAATTTCTTGCAATTAAAACAGTAACCATTGAACTTAGGTTTAGGATTGGACTTACCTTTCTTTCTTTGACAAATGTTTTTTGTATGACCTGGTTTTCCACAGTGGTGGAAAACAAGCTTGTTGTGATTTGTCTTTGCATTCCTCCTTTCACCATTCTTATATGATTCTCCTTTCTTAGTAGATGTTTTTGGTTTAGTTTGACCTAATCCAGAAGAATACTTTGGCCTCCTTGATGCTTCCATCAGATTCTCAAAATGAGTCAAAGCTTCATTAGGTTTATTCAACCTTTCATTCAGTTCCTTCTCATATCTCAAATCATCTTTCAATTGATTGTTCTCAGATCTCAAATTCATCATTTCCATATCTTTCCTACTAATCTCCTGATTTGCAAGTAGCAGTTGATTTGCCATGTCAACCTGATTGATTTTCATCATTTGCACATCATGTGTCCTTTCATCAAGTCTGATAGTTATCACTCTTTTATCTTCTCTGGTCATAGCTTTGTCATCTTCAGCTTTCTTCTTTTGTTCCACTACTTCACATAGTCTTATTGTTTGCATTTCTTGTTCTCTTTTCAAGTTTCTGACTTCTTCACATAGTGCATTGTTCTTTTCCAGTAGATCTGCAATTGTTGCATCGCTCTCAATAGAATCTCCATTCTGAAATAGATATGCAGTGTCATCTTCCTGGTAATAAGTATCATTCATTTGTTTGGCCAAATCTTTCCTAGCTGTCAACGATTTCTTCAATTCCTATATTGTTATCTCAAGCTGATGTAATGCTAGATGAATCTCGATCTTCTAATTCTCAATGACTTTACCCAACTTGTAAACCTCCATCTCAAGATCTGTACTCACAAGATGATTAAAATATTTTGTAGGTGAGCTGCACTCTGATGCCAATTGTTGTAAGTACAATAATGGGGAAAGAAAGATACTGAGAGGGGGATGAATCAGATCTTAAAACTTAACCACTTAAAATAAATTAATCCACATTCATACATATATGAATTTAACCTAACATCATATAGCATCAACAACATGAAATTTGGGTAACCTAGAAACCCAAATAGGTAAAACTAGGGTGTGGATGACACCCACGAAATCTTCACTACTACAACAATAAAGTGTGCATGTTAGGGCTACAAGATTTTGATTGCAACATGCAATCTACCTGGTTAAAGGTCTATTCGGTTAAGAACTAAAGATCATTACAATCTACCTTGTTAAAGGATTTCAACTTACAGTTAAGTAAGCACTCAGCTAAGAGATTTAAAATGGTCTGCTAGAACCACTCTGTTAATATATTTCACCTGATACACCTGTTAGAATGTTCCAAGTAGTGATCCTTCGTTATGCACTCAGATGTTGATGACAAATCTTCTCTTTCCAATACCTTCTGTGATCTCACCATCTGATATGTCTTTACTCTACTTTTCACTGCTTTGTATTTTGCTTGATCTAGGCTTCTTCTCAAAATGACTTACTGTTCATCTCTCAAGAATAACAACCCTTCTCTCACAAACTATATATCTCTCACACTAGTTTTCTAGGGTTAGAAGTAATCTTATATGTCTTTTCAGATCTGGCAGCGAGATCTAGATCAATGATCAAGATCTATAGTTTATGCTTCCAATGCATTCTGATTTCCTGATTGGCTCCATGCCATGCATAGTATAAAATAATTAAATGCGTAATTAACTTAGTAGACAAATATTAAATGCATACAAATGCCAGCCCAAATCTCATACAAGTCGGCCTAAACATTTTACATAAAAGTTTGAATCAATTCTGACATGTATGCAAAAACTGTTATGCGCGGCACTTAACATCTCTGTCGCTCGACACTTAATATTCTACTCGGCTCGGCATGATGTAACTCGAAAACCTAAAATTTGCTCGACAATGTTGCTCGGCCTTGGATGTTTAGCTCAGCCATAGTGATAACCAACTAAAACTGCCTAAGTAAATGACTAAGTGTAGGTCACTAATCATCAACAAAACTTAGGTATTAACAGTAACATCTACTAATTCTCCCTAATCTTGTGGCTCACTCTAAGTATTTTCTTTCCATACCTTATCACTATCCTTGTTTCCTTTACAAATTTTATTGAACTCGTCTATATACTAAGTGCGAGACCTACCTTAGACCATCATAGTTTTACTGCTTTATTTTCCATGTTTTCAGTGATTATATGCTTAGACATACTTTGACTATTGAGACTCTTATGTATTTGAGGATCTGTTGAATCCTATATTATATATTTAGTACTTGATTATGTAATCAGGGTACACTCGAGATACTATATGTTTTGATTTAGTTTCAGTTTATGATATTGTCATATATGGGAATAAATGTGTGGATGTATTGCGATGAATTTGATTTAGGAAACCGATGAGATGGTATTTAAATTCAAATGCAGATATATTTTATATGAAATATGGTATTGTTGTCATGTTATGCTTCATATAATGTTATTTTGGACCTATTGATGTGTGCAATGAGTGTGCAGGGATAGTTGACCGTGGATCTAAATCGGGGACCCAGTATTGGAACCTATGTTATATTTTGTGCATTCAAAGGTCTTGTTTATACAAAGAAACATGGAGCTCATTGTATATGTTGTTTATTCGTGAATGTAATTTGTATGTGTGTATTTAAATTAGTTTATGTGAATGTGATTAAGCTATGTAATTTATTTATTAAATTGTGTCAATTTTGGAAAATGTGGTAATTAAGTGTTGGTGTGGCTAGTTAAGTGAATTAAGGATAGGTGTAGGGTTAACTAGGGGTTACCTTAGTGCAGTACCCAAGCCTACCCAAGGCTAGAAAGTTTCTAGATGGTCAAATTGAGTTAGAAATCCATGGGTTAACTTTAGGTGTAGATAAGGAGGGTCTTTTAGGTTCCTAGAAGGTAACCGGAATCAATTTTAGCTACCCAAGTTGGTATACTAGGGGTTAGGGGTCATTTTCAACCCATTAAGAGCCTTAAATCCCAATTATGACTCCCATAAAGTCTCATTTTTCAACTTGAGAGAATTTGAAGAGTTGTGTGGATTTGGTTAACCTCACTTTTCTTCCCAAGATACATTTAACTTCATTTATGGAGAGGGAAGGCAAATGGGAAGAAAGGGATGGTTAGGATTACCTCTTCTTTGATAGGTTCCTTATAGTTTGGAGGTTTTCCTTTATAGGGAAGGTTTTAGGGAGAGCTTGGGTTGTTCACCCACTCTCTCCCCTTAGAGACAAATTCCAGATTTGAAGGAGCCTTTTTGGAGAAAGCGACTTGGAAGGATAGCTCATCACAAACTTTCAACTTACCTTAAGCTTTGGAGTAAGGTTGGTTTCTCTTAGAATAATCTACCTTGTTTGTATATTCTTGAGCTTGAAAATCCATTAATGGAGTCCTATGTAATTTTTATGTTTATTTCAAGTTGAGTTTTTGGAATTTTATAATGTTGTGTTAAATTTGTATTATATTTTGAATGAGATTCTTCAAGGCACACTCACCCTTGGGAGGGCAGAGTAACCTTGAAGTGGGTGGTAGGAAATGACTCTAGTTTAGTGTAGAGTCTCCCATGTGAGGAGGGAAATATATGGGGTTCTTGATACCCATGATGCCAAGTAGGGCATAAGGGCACCTTGGGGGGCATAAAGAGGTTTTTTATTTAAGACTGCATCTTGTGTAGATGGTCATTCCAAGTCCATGTGTGGCTTGAGGTTTCATTGCATACTTGGATTCTCCTAATGTGATGGTCTACCACCACCCCTATTTCCAGGAAAGCCTCTTGGAGACCTTCCTCCTATCCTACCATGTGTTGGGAAGTTTTCTATGTTTGGATATATCTGTATGTGTTTCTGTGAGTTGTGAAATACATGTTTGTATCATGTTCCACTCTGGAACCCCTAGCTTGGGGGTGACCTTGAAAAGGTCTAGGTTGGGAGGTGAGCTTTCATGGTCAATCCTCATCTGATAGGTTTTCAGCTGGATGTGGGAGCTTGTTATAATCCTTAAGTGGAAGATGGAAACAACTAGAAAATGTCAATGTAACCTATGGTGTTTTAAGGATTTCATTATTTCAAAGTTGTATAAAGACCTTCAGAAAAACATGTATCCTTATATCATTTTGTAATCTTTTCATCCATATTGTAACATGGAGATTTAATGGCAAGTGTGATCATACCTTATTTGTAATTTGAAAAGAGATTTTGGGAAGTTGTATTTGCATGTTTTAATTTTATTTAACTTGTGGAAGTTAAGGTGTAAATTAAATTTCTATATTATGCAAAAGAACATATTATGTGACTATTTGAAATTAGTTAGTTTATCAATGAATTAGAGATTTAATGTTAATTTAAAAGATCAAAATTCAATAAAAATTTAATGGCATAGATTTTGTAAAATATGGAAAAGTGAAGCTCGTATTTAGTTTAATTAAAATTCCTAATTATAGGTAAATAAATTAACTGCTATTATTAAATGAAATTAGTTATTCTTTTTCTATGTTTATTAGGAATTTTAGTATATGTATATCTATTATGTTTTTCTGAAGATTATTTTTTCTCCACACTTAGAAAATTATTGAAATTTTTACCAGAAAATATAATTGCTCAAATTAAAAAAATCATTTCCTACAAAGTGTTAACCTAATTGGTTAGACTCTATTTGTGTTTAAAAAAAATAAAAAAGTTTTCCTAAGTACTCATTGTTTGAGTACCGAGATAAATTAAATATTTCACTAGTCTTTTATTTCTTATCATTTGATATATATA
>MU226684.1:1835303-1862866 GCA_018584345.1 Thuja plicata
ATTATTATCATAATTATGTATTATTTGATAGCATGATATTATATATTTATAAAATATTATAATAGATATTATATAAGCATATTATTTAGGATATTAAATATTATTAATACTTTTAGAGTACACTTTATTTTTATAAAAAATGAATATAGAATATAAATATACAATTATATAATGTTATGTTAACAATATCTTTTAAAATAATAATATATAATAATAGATCATCATAATAGTACATTTTTGTAATACAATATTTATAATTAAATACTGAATAGATATAAATATTAAATATTTGATATTTTATTATTTCACTTATCCTACATTAAACATTAATAACATTTAAAAACAAGGACTTCATATTTTTAGACTAGAACTAATCTACTTGGCATACATAACATTTGTAATAACGCCGTAGGTGTTTCCATTTTAGAAAGCCCCGATCTGTTTTCTATGATCAATGGTTGGAAGTGGTGGAGAGCCCAATGACTACCATTGGGAGCTTCTTGGCCATCCATTCATGCGAGAATTTGATCGTGACTTCGTCAACTAACCTTCCACTTTACATGTCATAAATCTTCCGCTCGGTGAAAGTAGAAAATGAAAATGAACGGTCCACAATGCATGAGAGGTATGGACGACCATTCAAGCCTTGTCCACCGTCAGATTCTGCAAAACTCAGTTAGCCAGCTCAGACAGAGAGTATTTTCCTCCACAACACCCGATAATGGTTTTGGGAATGTCCATGTCATGTTCCAAATTTCCCACATTGGCGCATGCTGGGAGGATGTCGCGATTAGGGCAATCCATGAGACCACATTCTTTGAGCGATTTGTAACAGAGTTCACTTACCTTGTCTACACTTTCACATTTTCACACATCTTTGTCATACAACATTCAAACCATTTCTTTCATGGCCCATACCCTGTTCCAAAGCCCTCCATATCGGCCAAGGCAAGGAGAATGCTAGAAAATGTTTTAGAATTTGGTATTACACCTGTAGATTAAACACAATTGTCTTTGATTCGAAACATTGAGGACTTTACAAAGTTCACCATGTGCATATTTGCTTCTTTAGCATGCCATTGTTGCTGCTATAACAGTGTGTGTATGGATGTAGTGTGCGGAGTGTTGAAATTTGTACAAGAAACAATCTCACCCTCTACAAATTAATAAATTTTTATTTAATAGTAAATGCTAAGTATTTTTTTTTACATTTTGAATGTGAAATTGAATGTACATTATAAATATATATTTTTATTGCATTGTTAGTATGCTTCTTAACAATCTCATCCTCTACAAATTAATAGGTTCTCATTTAATAGTGTGATATATAGATGTAGAAAGAGGGAGGGCTATAGGGATAGATAAAGATTGAGTTATATATATACCAGGATGTGTGTATAAGGATAGAGAGTGATAGAGAGGGAAACATAGAAAGTGAGAGATAGAGAGGAAGAGATTAAAGATGTATAGATGGTGAGATATATTAATACATAGATAAGGAGATATAGAGAGGATGAGAGGAAGCGACAAACAAAGAGACAAATACTTAAATGACCTTTCCATAACTCTACGACGTTCCCATTGCACACTAAAGTGCGATTGCTAGTATATACACTTGCACCATTACACTAAACCCTTTACTCCCATAATAAAATGTCTATAAGTTGCTTTATTAACCTAAATTAACCCTAAGAATAGTTTATTTGCCATATGAGAGGTGATATTTTAGACAATACAAAGGATAACGGAAAAAAATGGGAAAAAAGAATTAAAATTCTCTAAAGCCTTGTTTTCGTTCCGATTTTTAGTAAATCACATTGAGGGCAAAGCTTTAAAGCTATAATTAACATAACTATTTCTCCCCTCTTCAAAACACCTTACGAGCTCTTATAATTACAACTCCAGATTTTTCCAGTCATATATTAAGCGGCGACGGTACTCAAAACCCCAAGGAGGAGATTCAACATCCCAACCACAGTGCACAAACATATACATTTTTTACAGATTCCCATTCTGGTGATCTTTCTCTTCTCTCTATCTCCTTAAATGTTCTCCCTTAACGCTGTCGATTTAATTATTATGGTATATATTGATTTTTAGTATTTTACCAAAACCCTGAACCCTTCCAGATTCGATGCTGGCACTACTTCTATTAATCGACGGTAGTCAAATTTGCCATCTTGGAAAAATCCCATTTGTATACTGTAATTGGAATGGCCGCAGAATAAAGTAGGGTTTCGACCTTGAACGATAAATTTAGGTTCTTTCTTTACCCTTTCCGTTCGCTAATAGGCAAGGGCTTTATACTTTGTGTACTTGTGTGGAATGAATGGGCTTCAAAATCTGTTTTTTTTTTAGGTTTGGCTAAGTAAGGGTGCTCTGAGCAGAAAAATGATTTTTCAAATTAGATGAAGAAACGCTGATTTTCAGAGGTGGGAAAAGCGTACCTATCTGTCTCATGAAATGAAATTTTTTGGCTTTGCAACGGTTTTATTTATACTTGAACTTAGGGGAATTGTTCTACTCAGGGGATTTATCCAAGCATTCACTTTGTTCACAACTCTATGTTCTGCAATCTACTTTTGTTTTATCAGAACTATTATTTTACATTTTTATTTGTTTTTGTTTTTGTTTTGTGTGGTAGTGGATTTGAAGTGGCTAGGCCTGTAGGTATAACCTCAGTTATTTGGGTATTGGAGTGCTTCTGTCAGTTTTGGTTTGATCAACCACCGAGCTTCACATTTTTCTTATTATCGTTTCTAGTGGCAACTTAGAAGTAGTCGGTAATTCATTCAAATGGAAATCCTCAGATACCGTTTCTAGTTTACACCAAAACCTTAAATATTATTTGTTTTGTTTTTGTTTTTGTTTTTTGGGCTTTCGTCTATTTTATCTGCCATGAAGTAAGAATAATTTTTCGTTTGTAGTTGGTTCACTGTATTTGTTTGCCCATATCAATTTTGGAATATTTCAAATCTAAATTTTAGTTTCACATTCTTATAGATATATAAAGCACCCCTTTGATTACACAGGTAAATAATATCAAGGGCCTAGGCTATCATCAAAATCTTCAAGGTGACATAATATTTGGATTATTAGTTTTGAATCATTACATTTCATGCAGGTTGTTTGTTGGTAGACTTTTGTGAAGTCCCAGAAAATGAAGCTGAAGAAAAATCCAAGGGTCTTTATGGACATTTCAGTTGATGGGGAGCGGGAAGGAACCATTATTTTTGAGGTAATGTTGTCATGTTTGTTTGGAATGATAGTGTTTTATGAAATTTCAAAGCAACTGGGATTTGGTGGATGCAATGTCAAATCTGTATGCCAATACTTTTGGTATGCACAATAGCTGAATTAGTCTTGAGTTGAGAGTAGCAGAATTCTATTGACGAAATAGATGAAACACATCTATGTTTGAAATTCTTCCTACTCCGATCTCTTCAACCTCAGGATTCTCTTTTCAGCTGGACACTTTGTTTTAGCCATAGGTGCATCTATAATGTGTTTCGGCATACATATACTTGATGCATAGGCATCTGATTTATCAATTTTTTGTGCTGCATCTAGATGTTGCCTGAATAGAACATTGCAGTATCCAGGCAAATTTAAATATAGGCACAATCATATCTGGGCCATATTCAGGTTGTACCTAGTCAAAAACCTAACAGCTCAAGGTTAAAAAAAGTATTTGTTATTTAATGTGTAATGGCTAATCTACTAAGTCTCTTTTAGCTGGAATACTGGCTATTTTTGTCTTTGAACTCATTACTACATTCATGGGAATTTATAATTGCTAAAGTAAACTCTGATATGTACTAAAGGATCAATCAGAGACCAAGGACTTTCTGTAGTAGTATTCTTTGGGAATGAGCTACGTGTTAATGTTGGACCAATTTTTGTAACTCAATAATCATTGCATCTAGGTTTGTCTCACAGGGTGGAGCATGGGAATTCTCTGAACCCAGCACTACTATATTTAATAAAAAATCATTAGCATTTTGGCAAAAAGAGGTAGAAACTAATGGGAAAAACAATATCGGTGAGATAATACAAGATGAATGTCTAGAAAATGGACAAGAACATAAATGCTATTGTTCAAAATGAAATCCTACACTTAAAATTAAAAATTCTCCACATGCATAATTCAGCAACACAAGCGGCAAGATGTCAGAATTATATGTATGGATTCGTAGATTGGGAAACAAATACTCCAAGTTAAACATTACGAGTGCGTCTGTTTAAAATTTAAATACACACACATGGATGTATCCACACAATATCATATTGTGGTGTTGTGAAAAATTTATATACCATATTGTGGGGTTACGAAAAATCTATATGCTGCTACATTTAACCTGGTTACTATGTCACCATACTATTTTTACAATTTATTATTCTAATAATGGTTACATTTGGTATTCTTAAAAAAGGGAAACTATAAAGGTACAAATTTTTTTACAGAATGAATATGAATTCCTAAAGTATATTTTCAATAAGCCCGAGTTTGTGAATGGAGGTGAAGTTGCCTTTTGTCTCTTTGTGATATTGATCCCTATTTKCTAGGATTCTAYGGATTCTCCTTTTTCGAGAGCAGTTTGGAGCTCTACATGTGAGCTTGCAGCTCAGAACATGGATATTCAAGCTGCCTTGGAGAGCTCATACTACTAGCTTTGGGTTTACATAAATCATTAGACATCATGTTATATTAGTTTGAATGTCATTTCATCGATGAACTGAAAGCTTTCAATTTATCCATGTTTCCTATCAAACTGCCTGTGGGTTAGTTGGAATCTTTCTCTGTCAAGTCTGAGTTGTGCTCTTTTGTTTAAGGATAATTCTTTGAAACTTTAAACAATTTATGCTTGATGAAGATGTTTAAGAACGATTCTTTGAATGATATATGCTTGATGAAGATTTGCTTTACCCGTGGAAGAATTTTCTAATTATGTTGTTGGAGAAGCAGCTTTTTGCAGATATTGTTCCTAAGACAGCAGAAAATTTCAGAGCACTCTGCACAGGTAATTGACGCTTGCTAAATATGCATATTTTGTTTGTTACATCTTTACATCTGACAGGTTGACTATATTGTGCAGGGTTGAATGGCCCTTTGTGCTATTTTAGCCTTACCAATTTCGTCGCTTACATTATGACAATTAGTTGAGCTATAATCTGAACAATGATGTTTGCTGCAATTTCACACCTGATGACATTTAATATGTATTCTTTCTATCTAAACAGGAGAAAAAGGAATTGGGCGAACGACTAAAAAACCTTTACATTACAAAGGATCAATTTTTCATCGGATAATTAAAGGCTTTATAGCACAGGTATATTCCTGGTTATTCACTGGTTTGATCCTTCAGATAGTGCACTAGCAATTTGTTCCTCTTCTCTACAGTAGTGCTGTAATGTAATTTTGTTTTGAGTGTGACATGGTCTCATTTTTGCTATTATTCTGTACTCGTTGATTTACGGGACAATTTGTTATGAATCTTTGTTTCTTGTCGTACGGTATTTTTCTCTAAAGGCGCTGACCATCAGAGTCTGATTTGTTTTTTATTGTTGACATTTTTTTAATCTCTGAGTAGTGTCTAGTGTGAATTTATTAATCTACGTTTCAAATTTTTTGTGAGTTTATAATAGCTTTATCTAACTGGATTCTAGTACATCTGTGCTACTTTTCTGTTTCTATGATATTTTACTGCAGTATTATCTAAGTGCATTTCTGTACTTAATCTCTTTTTCCTTCAAATTTAACTTGGAGAGGTCTTAGGCACTTAATAAGTATGTTGTGCGTGGAAATTACAATTGATTGTTTTTTGCCACGTGAACATTAATGCAGTTTCTTTCTCAACATTAGACTTGCAATATTGTTTTTTGTGTTACTTGCACATGTAAGGTCACTTGTAGGCATTTCTTGATATGCTTGACATGATTTTTTATATTAAAATATAAATAGCTTCTCTGCTTTTTTTGTATCCATACTAAAATATTTTGCTACTTTCAATATTCAAAGTTTCAACAGATTAAAAACCAAGTTTGAGTTGATAAGTTGTTTGCTTTGAGAATTTTGCGAATTGTGAAGTTCCGTAACATGGTTTTTTAGTATTTAATAACTAACTATCCTTCTTTTTCTTTTCAATAACAGGGAGGCGACTTTTCAAAGAGAGATGGTAAACACTTGCACTTTACTCTTATTTGCTTATTTAATAGCTGGTGCATCTCTTAAGTCTCATGTTAAAACATACTCCCTGTAAAGTACTATATGATCTAAATCGAAAAACCTTCCCCTTTCCTTATTCTAGATTGGGATGCTTGCAGGGCTGTTGAATGCAAAGATAATACTCCTATGACTTCAGGTTTGAGTGCCCTATTCTACAAAGTGCATGTACATGCGATGACTGTAGACACTTTACCTAGAGTTCTGTTAAACTTTTCTAATCTCTGTTGGGTATTTGAAGACCCCCATGGAGCCCTATGCTTGTAAGCAGCCCTTTTTTATTAATGATTCTTGATGCAGTACAAATATACTTGAACTATTGAGATAACTACCTAATGATAAACTGTAGCTATCTTATGGTTCTTGAGAATACTACAAGTGCAGGCTTCAGTCAATTGGGAATTCATTGTCTAGTTAACACCATATGCATTGCTCTCTGTAGGTGCATTGTATCCCTTGATGCTATATTATTATTATAAATTATAAGTGTGGATCTATGCAGGTATATTCTTTTTAGTTTCCTCCAACAGTTGGTATGAAATTAAAAGTTAAATCCTTTTATAGGTCAACGACTTTGTATAAAACCTAGACAAGTCAACGTATACATAAGTCGTGTTATTTAGGAATCATGTCTGAAAAAGATAGTTACAGAAAAACCACTGAAAGCAATAAGTAAAGAGGTATCATAGAGTATTAAGCTCTAGTCTGCATCATAGTGAAGAACACATTGTTGAATAACCTGGGTAAGGGAGGATACTTCTCCTAGTTGTGCTCCCACGATTTAAGTCCGATTACCCTCACATGTAGAAAGAAATTGGTAACATGCATCTGCCCTGTAGAGAACAATGAATGCAATATGTTTTGGCATCTGTGTGGTGTGCCAGGTCTGTGTGTTGGACTTTCTAACATCCAGTTTAACTTGATGGCTCGCGCTTAATACACCACAATATTTAATGCTGATATGTTTCTCGTATATCTGATATAAATACAATATATAGATCATTCTTTCTTATTCAGCCATTTTAAACTCAATTTCTTCTCTAAGATTTATTTATGCTTAATATTTCTTGATTGTATATTGTTCAGAGCTGATTAAATCTATATTATAGTTATTTAATGTTTTTACATCTTGAGATAAAGTGCATATAAATCATTTGGCATCCTTTTTGTACTGTTAATGTCCATTCTATGCATGTCAACATTTTTCCCTTCATAACTAGGTTCCTAAAGCAATTGGACCATTTCATAGCTTACATCTGTATGTATAGATGGATTCATTGTGTCTGATCAGAGTAGCTTAGATGCATTTACACGTTAAAATATAAAAGAATCAGGTATATTACTGTGTAGAGTATGCTATTAGGGTTGTGATACATTAACCAAAATATATCAGGTATATTACTGTGTAGAGTATGCTATTAGGGTTGTGATACATTAACCAAAATATATACTGATACAGCTGAAAGTAACTCTGAAGTTGGTTTATGTGCTTCCTGATGTGGTTTTGTTTCGAGACTACAAGCTGTGAAGATATTGTTGTTTCTTTTTTTGATTTTTTAGAGCGCAGTTTGTTACTTCAGACAAAAGATTTCGAGTACACTCAAGAGATTTTCACCATCCATGTGTAACTATATTATTTTATCTAAATGCGAGTTGCACCATCCTTCAGTGTTACTCGGGGATGCGTCCCCAGGCCTATTTGACCTGTCCCGGAAACAGAGATGTCCTGGAAACTCGGGGACATGCAGAAATGTGTTCCCTGGCTGTCCCATAGTATCAATGTTTGAGTTTTGATAATTTGTTTGACTTTGACTGTTATGCGAACTCTCTATTTAAATTATCTATGAGAAATGTTATATGTGAAGGTTCTATAATGTATTTAAGCATACTTTATTCATGTTTTAATAAGAATATTTAAAATTTACCTACACATTTATTATTTTCCCTATTTTTTATGTAGCTGTCCATGCTGTCCCCTAAAATGGCAAAAAAGAAATCTGTTCTGGAAACCTGTTAATATAGCAACCTAGATGAAATTAAATTAATGTAGCTATCTTTGTCTTGTAGACAAACAAGTAAATTTGAAAAGGTCCACTATAGATCCTTTGCGTGATGTCTTGCACAAGACAAAGGAGACAGATTTCCTTCAAAAAATATGAACATCTAATAGATTCCAAGCACTCAATTGGAACTTGTTATCATGATAATAACAAACATGTTGTAGGTGGCAAATTTCCTTCTTTTTGTCTGTCTATGTTTCAATTAAAATATGTAGTAAAAAATGGCTGTTAAAGTTTCTCTCCTAACATGATTACAATATCTTCTTAGCAAGATAAGGGAGCCTCGCACAAATTTTTTCTTTAGCAAAAATAGTTTGTGTCGTCATTATCTTTATTCTATTTTCTTACATGGTATTCAATATTTAGACATTCTTCCACTCATCATTTAGTGCAAAACTTAACATTCGATAAAAGATTTGATTCCAACTCCTCATTTGTGCAGCTGCAACTATTTTGTTCATATTGATCCTCTTACATAATATAATTTTTTTCAACACAAAAAAAAGTGTAATATTGCTCAGAAATTTTTGAGTCTTCTATGTGCTTCATAGATTAGCAGCCAGAGTTGTGTACTAGGCAGTCAAAATGTGGTGGTTTTGGTAATATGATATTATTATTCAGGCAGTCAATGCTCTGTACGAACTCAAATTGAGACATGTGACATAAAAAATGAAAAATATGTAACCCAAGTTACATTTTATTGAATTTGAGCAGAACTGGAAGGTGGTTTGTTATTAACTTATTTATGATTTCTCTGCCTCCTAAGTTTGATAATTTTGTAAGACAGTGCTCTGCCAAAGTTGTTATGGCATTTATTATGTGTTTGTAGTTATCGGTGACTACTTGGCCAAATTTCAAAATATGCTCGTAGTTGGTCATCAACGGCCTCAATACATAATGATAACTACCATGAACTTACAATAAGTTATTGTTGTAGTTAGTTTTTCTCTTTGTACAAGAATGTTGGAAGCTCTTGCAAGCTGCTTGTTTGGGAATCAATTTAATTGAAGATTGCTGGCTTAAAACATTCTGTTCACAAGCCATTTGGCTTGAAACATTCTGTTCACAAGCCATTTTCTAGGCCACATACATGTTCAAGTAGTTTCTTATATCACCTAGACTCTAGTTGTCATAATGTTTCATTTTTTTTAACTGTAAATATTACAGTGATGCTAAGAAATTTGCATCTAAAAATATCTGTAAGGTTCAGCCATTTTTGGTGGGGCTTTTTGTTATCTTGTTGGTAATGTTCTATGTTCCATGATGACGGGGGAGCTCCCCTGTTCTCTCTACCCGTTGTCATGTTTTTTAGACTGCAGGATTCAAGTATAGTAACCTCTACAAACTGCGGTGTGCCGGGTAAACTTTTTAACGTGACTGGTGACGCTGGCGTGACATGTCCTCCATTACCATGTGGGCTGGGGGAGACTAGACCTTGTGATCTTGTGCTTTACCACAGGAAGCTCTTGCCAATCGAGCTAGGCCTCCAGCACATTCTACCTGTTGTCATGTTAATTTCCTATTCAAATGGCTTTTAATTTTTTTGAAATAACTTATAGGTTTCTCTTTTCTATATCCTATTGTTTCCCACACCCCACAAAATGGGACTCAGTGGAATATAGCAAAAATCTCTCTTAGTTTTGAGACATGGCAAACTTTTTAAAGCATAATTATGACACAATAATTAAACTTTTTAATGACTTTGGAACTGGACTGGGGTATATCTTCTGACTTGAGCATTTAGTATGCAAATGTTGGATCTAATTTGTTATTTTTTCCTTTAACAATGTGATTTGCAGATACATATTTGTTTAATGTTTTTGGGTATTATTAATATAGACATTTGACCATTAGAGTTTACTCAGTATCTATGTTTTCCTTTCTTTGCATGTTATTGTTTATGCCACTGGCAGGCTAGGTAGTATAGCTAAGGTGATATTGTGATTTGTAGAGAGTTGTATTACTAGAGCATGGCCAATACAGGCATTTGACTGTGGAGTTAATTCAATATCTAGCATTTCCTTGCTTTGCTTGTTATTGTTTGACTCACTGGTGAGCTATTATGCTAGGAATATCCCCATCTCTTTTTCAATTGAAGCTTAAGTTGGAATGGGGGTCAGACTCAATCGCGGAGAGGAATACATTTTATAACCATGCTTTAATTTAATAATGCAGTTCGGATATCAATTAACATCAAAATAAATGCTGAGAGTCGGTGGCCTGGAGGACACGGCTATCCTCCAGACAAAATGACCCGCCGTACAATTTTGAAATTGTGGAAAACACAACAGATTTTCACAAAAAAATCAGCAATTAATCTTTATGATCTGCATCCCCAGTGCTGTAAAACCACAAACTCTGGTGAAAAAGCAGTGTGTTTTGCACATTTGTAATTTTTCCCAAATTTTTTGTCTGTGTCGTTTTGTGCCATTTTGTGGGGAGTATAGCAAGCGGCTGGCCTGGAAAAGGGCTCATGGAATGTGCTTCTTGTAAGTTTACTGTCTTTGTTGCCAAAGATGTTTACTACTACAATTGATTTGGGTTTGCTTATGATGGAATTTTGTGATAAACTAACCATAATCCTGTTAATTTACTGCTTTCACGTTTGGAGATTGGAGTTTGAAATTCAATTGATGATATCAGAGCTTTATGTCCAGTTCAGTGGTGTTGCTGGCCTTGTGGCTTATTGTGGCTTATTACATTATATTGTGTTAGTTTCTCTATGTACAAGAATGTTAAATTTTCTTGCAACTGGTTGTCAAGCAATCGTAAGCATCATATATCATCTGGTCTCTAGATATCATACCGACTAGTGTTTTATAATTGTAAGCATTATGGTGATGCTCAGAAATCTCTGTAAGTGCCTGTAAGGCTCATCTTTTATTCTAATGGGATCACTTTTTGTCATCTTATAGTTTCCAAAGAAACTATATTCCATGGTGATGAGTTCTCACCTCCTGTTCCCCTGTGCCCACTTTTGTTCTTACCTCATTAGCCTATTCAATTAGCATTCTATAAAATTTTAGGGGTCCTTCAGGCATCTCCTATGTGTGTTCTCCCATTTCACCACCCCCCACAAGATGAGTCTCAGTGGAGCACAGAAATATTCTGTCATTTAGTATTTAAGATGACACATGAAAGCGCCTTAAAAGGTGATTATAGCTGCTACTGGATTGGGGCATGTTTCCAACTTTGAGCATTTAGCATACAAATGTTGGACTCCTTTTGCAAAGTTTAATTTTTAAACCACTGTATTAGTATAAATTGTACCTTAGACGATGTTGTGATTCGTATGGATTTATCTTTTGTATGTAATAGAGCATAGTCAACCTATACATGTGACTATATATTGTACCCAGTATCATATTTCTCCTGCCTTTGCTTATTATTATCGATCCTAGTTGCCAAGAAACTCCATTATTGAAAGGTGGTCTGTTTACGGGTTCCCATTCCCACAATTTAAGGTGACTACATTTATATATAATATAGCTGTCTTCTCATATATTTGCTCGTGTACCTTAATTTGATTGGTGCCCCATCCCCGAGCCTGTACGTATTCTAGTAGGCCTGTGCCTTGTGGCAACTTAGCTATTTAGTGTATGGGCAAGCTGGTATGCTAGCAGCATTATTGTCCACCTTTTTCTCGTCCTCTTTTTCAATACAAAGTTTGCATGGCAATGACATGTGGACTCAAGTGAATATGCGGAGTATTATGGTGATGGGCGGTGGTTTGGCAAATGGGCTTGAAAAATATGTTATTTATATTATTTTTCTAAATTTGAAGATGATATTTCCTACTTATGATTCTCGAAATGTCTGTCTTACTACAATCAATTTGATGTTGCATATGATGCAATTCAGCAGTACATCCAATCATGACCTGTGTTAAAGAAGTGCTTTCATGTATGCAATTTGGAACTCAAAATTTGTTTGATGACGATTTATCTTTGCATCCAGAGCACTGGTGTTGGTAGTCTTGTGATTGTCATCGTCTCTAGTGTTCTTTACAATGTTAATTTTCAGAATATAATGTAAAATGTAATGCACTAAAAGTAAAGTCATGTCTAAGTCCATTGTGATTACATGTTTGATCGATATGTATTTTCTAATGTCATTATCTTTTGGCTTTTTCGTGCATATAAGGTTTTTGTCACATTGCTCAAGTCCGCATAAAATATGTTTAAAATGTGATCTAAAATATTTTTCACTTCAAATATGTGTCATGCATAATAGTTAATTTCTTTTGCAACCATCTTTACTCCTCATTTTGGATAGGAGTTAGTATCAACATTTGAGTACTGTACTGGTTAAGCCATACATTGTTTGGTTCTATGGGTGCATAAACTGAATTTAATTGACCTTTCTTGTATCTGTATGATCTTGGCTTGCGGTTTCTTGTGAAGCTTAAGGTCTTCTGGATCTTTTGAGTGTATTCAATGCTAAGAGATTGCCATTCTGAATGATTTCATTGGGTGTCTGTTTCCAGAATTCAGAACAGTTGACATGACTGCAAATATTGTCCTTCCTTTGCAAGGACACTGGTAAGCGATCTGTGTAACTCTTGAGTTTCTTTATTCAGAGTTGGAACAAAGGTTCCACTTCAAATTTGTTATCTTGTGGAAAGATTTTACAAACAACTAATCGTTTCTCTTATTAGAGATAGTTTGGATACCGTTACAATTAATACAAATTCCTTATTAAGGGGTATCAGACTTATGTTGCAGACACTTAAGTACAACACAAGGCCATCAGTTTTAGTTTTCGGGGCTTACTGTTTTTCCTCCAGTTTTGGAGTGCCATGAATAGCTGCTATTTCTGGTTTTCTTCAGGTTTTACATATATGGTACTTAATGTGAATCTAATTTGTTTCAAGTTGTACATATTAATACTAAATAATTTATTATGAAGTTATCTTGTCCCCTCTTTTTTCCCAAAGGAATTTGTTTGGCAGGGCTGGTTACTTTTTAATTGAATGCATATTTTTGAGAACAGTATCTGAAAAGATTATGAAAATCTTTTTAGGCGATGGTAAATATAATCTTTTTCCTTGTTTGCTGGACATTTTCTTTACATGTATGTTTAGTTCTTTTCCTTTTTGTGTAAACGATAAAAAGATTTATTGAACATCTATGGGAAATATGTTGTTTTGTGCTAATTGTGCATGAAATTAAAGCTACTTCATTTTCAAGATATTATAGTAAGGGTCAATTAAGGATATCTTTCAAATTGATAGGGTGTTATAAATTTGCTTAGCAGGCAATATAATTTTCAATTTTATAGATGTTACTAGAAACATGGAGCATTTTGTTAAAGAAATTAACTGAGTGTTTTTAACAGATCTGTGGTTGGACAAATAATTGCCTAGTTTGGGCAGCTTTATTCTACTATCTTTTCAAAATTTTCCTCTGTAAAAGTGTCTAGAAAGTGCTTAGTTTCCTAGGTCACTCCTTACAGTGATAATGATGAGTAAAATTATATTCTGTATGCCTTTGATTGAAATATGTAGCAAAGGTGCTTGGCTATCTGGATAGTATGAATTTTAGTTGACTGGGTCGTGTCTTTTATACAGGTACTGGTGGAGAAAGTATTTATGGTGGAAGGTTTGCAGGTTTGTCATCTCCCACTTTGCTATTACTTCATTGTGAATGTAAATTTGTATTGTTAGCATTTTAATTGATTTTTTAATCTTTGCAGATGAGAATTTTCGGTTAAAACATGAGGGCCCTGGGATTCTTTCAATGGCCAATGCTGGTGCAGATACCAATGGATCTCAGTTTTTCATTACTTTTGCTGCAGCACCTCATCTTGATGGGTATTTACTTGTTGCTAAGCTTGTAGTTAGTTGGATTATGATTTGCTTTTGAAAAGGCACGCTTTGCCTATTTTTGTAAATTCTAGTTTTATTGCAAGCTGGGACGGCTTGTAAACTAATAAAACTTGTTATCCTTAAAAAGAACAGGTGGTTGCCTGTTAACATCAGACACCTTTGTGATTTTTAACAATTGACCTTCAAATCTTTATAATCTTTTGTAGGCTATTCTCTACAGTGCAGTTCAATTGGTATATATGCTACGATGGGGTGAGGCTAATATTTGTTTGACAAATGTGGTTCTCTTGCCTCTCCCCATCTTTATCATCTCCTTACTGTCTACTAAGTACCATTTTCTAATTATCTGCAGCAAGCACGTTGTTTTTGGAAAAGTTATAGAGGGAATGGATGTGTTGAAAAAAATTGAGCGCCTGCATACCGCAGATCGAGGAAAGCCTACTGTTCCAGTTAAAATTATCAACTGTGGTGAAGTGTCAGCTGGCAAGGAGAACGGGGCCGTTGCGAATGATGAAGGTACGTCAAATTTGGTGATGAAGTTTATGTTTAAATTCTACATTCAGTTTTGCTCATTTTAAAGTTCTGGCTTATATCTCCAGATAAAAAGAAAGTAAAGAAGCTGAAGGGAAAAGAAACTGTGTTAAGTGATGATGATACCCGGAAAACACGCAAACGAAGAAAGCATAGGAAAGTGCGCAAAGACAGAAGAAAGAAGAGGAGGCGTCATTATTCTTCTGATTCAGATGCATCATCTGAAAGTGATTCAGAATCAGATTCTTCTGACAGTGAGACTGATTCGTATACCTCATCATCAGACGTTAGCTCATCAAGTGAAGATGAGAAAGCTAGGAGGAGAAGGAAATCATCAAAAAGAAATAGGCGTAAACATGCTAAGAAGAAAAAAGACAAGAAGAGAGGGAAACGATACAGTCGCAAAATGAAGAGATCTAGACGGAAGTCCAAATGGTGTGTTGCTACTCTCATTCTAACATGCATGTTAGATGCCTTCTTATTTTTAGATTTGGTTTTTGTGGGTATGGGTGTGTAAGAAAAGAGTAGAAAAGGAAAAAAAAGCTGCCTAAATGCATTTAAAATAAAAAAAACTACTCAAATTCATGCTTTATATATAATAGAGTAGAAAAGAAAACAAGTAAAATTTAGAGAAGCTGCCTTAGTACATTTAAAATAAAAAAACGTCGCAAAATGCATTTGTACAATACTTACCGCTTATATGATGATTTGAGTTGCAGGAGCTCAGATAGTGACTATAGCAGTGATAGTGAAAGTGACAGTGAGAGTGATAGTGAGAGTGACAGTGAGAGTGACAGTGAAAGTGATGTCAGTGAGAAAACAAAAAAATCCAAGACAGTTTTGCGCGCAGTAGATAAGCCCCATTCCTCTGGTAAGTGTGTCTTTCCAATGTGGTAGTTCTGCTTGAATGTTAACATGTTGCATAAGATATGTACATGCATGACTTTTTAAAGTTGTAAGGGTGTGTATGTTCAGAATCTACGATTGATATCTTGCTTTGCTAAATGGTCCTGTAGGATCATACCAATACAGAAACAATGATATTGGTTCATGTAACAGTAGCAATTGCATTTGGTAGTTGAGTTCAATTGCTAGAAGAGGAAGGTTGTCTTCTCCTGTTCAAGATTGTTGTATTCTTTATAGCTTTCTAGATTGTAGCATCAGCTACTGCCACTACATTCGAGTAGCTATGTTTTTGTGTGTTGTTCTTTTGCTTTTGTTAATATAGACCAAAACTGCTTACATTGCATGTTCTTGGTTAGTTTCAAGATTCCAAAATTCTTCTCTCTTAATCTAGTTCACGCTAAATTCTAGGTTTTTAGCTTTCTCTCATTTGATCATTTAGGATTTTACCTTCCTGGCAAATTCGTAAAAGCACTTTGCATGCTGTTTTAATCATCACTTTGTATCTTAAATAAGTTAATCCAAAGTTGGCATTGGCATTGGCATTTACCAAATGCATTATAAATTGAATTTGCAGGTGCTGCAAAGTGTTTCTTCTCTACACTGTTATCTTCCTGTGGCATATCATATGACCTTTTTTTTATGCCTATTTGTCAGGAAAGCTTCTCCCATCCCTGCCAGCTGATGAAACTCTCGACAAACAGGTTGTTGAAGAAAAGGCAGTTGTGGTCAAA
The DNA here is from genome assembly GCA_018584345.1 of Thuja plicata. NCBI lineage: Eukaryota > Viridiplantae > Streptophyta > Pinopsida > Cupressales > Cupressaceae > Thuja > Thuja plicata. The sequence goes on from MU226684.1 coordinate 1,851,582, forward strand.
GATGTTTTAGAAGAAGAGGGTGAGTTGTTTAAAGAGAATCAGGAAAAAGTGAAGGTGATGGACGCTGTTGAAGTTAAAGCAAACAGCAGTCCAGGCTCAAGATCTCCCGAGAGTGATGCTCCAAGCAGATCTAGGTTTGTGTCTTTATTATTTCCTGTCTAAAATGCATAAATTGGTATGGCAATTCTGACTTGTTCTGTATTCACTGATTATGCCATTATCTGAAGCAGTGTGTTCCAATTTTAAGTATTTATTTATTCGGGTTTGTGACTATTTTGCTAAAATCCAGACGCTTGTTTTTTTAAAATATAATAATCCTATGTATTTTCATTCTTATTGCTGGATTCTTTGATTTTATCAGGAGCCCCAGCAGGAACTCACAAAAAAGGCTAAGTAGGAGCTCGAGTCCTAGGAGGAGTTTGAGTAGGAGCATGAGTGTAAGCCCTCAGAGGAGCTTGAACAGGAGCCCAAGTATCAGACATCAGAGGAGCTTGAGTAGGAGCCCTAGTAGAAGTCCTCCAGGGAGTATGAGCAGAAGCCCAAGTGCAAGCCCTCGGAGGAGCCTGAGCAAGAGCCCACCCAGGAGTTTGAGCAGACATTCAAGGCAAAACCCACCGCAGAGTCCTCCGATAAGTCAAAGCAGGACTCCTAGAAGATTGTCAAAAGGCCTAAGCCGCAGCCCTTTGGGAGAAAAGAGTACAGCACCCCCTCCCAATCAAAGTCAGAGTACAGCAAGGAGTCCTAGTGCAGAGGAAACACCTAAACGTGTGAGGAGGGGCCGTGGTTTTAGCCAGCGCTATTCTTATGCTCGACGCTATCGCACTCCATCTCCAGAGCGTTCTCCTCCAAGGTCCCGATTTACTGCCAGAATTCCAGATAGGGACAGGTTTGTAATGATTTGCATTTTGCCTATTTGAACACACCTTGTAAACAATCTCTTACAATTGTTTATTGTTTTGTATTATAGATATGCAAGTTACCGAAGTTACACTGAACGCTCTCCTCCAAGGCATTACAGAAATCTGCCTAGAGGCAGAACTCCTCCAAGGTTTGGCCACATTTTTGTTTGTTAGTGTGCTTTGGTCTAGGATTTAAAGTCAGTGAACAGTGCCCACAGAGAAAGTATTAATAAGTAATTTTTAAGCATCCTTCTCATATAAGTTGGGGGAAGAAATTTTGCGGTGGTAGATTTTGTGGTGTCAGGTGCATTGGTAGCAAACTGTATAACTGTTATTTTAGTTTTATTAGAAGACTGGACATTATTTCATGATTAATATGTAGGTACAGGAGGAGCCGAAGTCGAAGCACAAGTTACAGCCCAGTTAATTATCGTAATCGGAGAAGGAATAGAAGTCCAAGCCGCAGTCATAGTCCTACAGATGAACGTCCTCGTGTGAGTGATCATCTACGTTCGCGGCTTGGTCCACGGGATTCATATGAAAGTAGAGGGAGAAGGGGTCGATCTCCTTCAAGGAGCAGAAGCTCATCTGTCTCAAAATCATCGGAGAGCTTGGCTACAAACAATCGAGGAACAGCTTTGAGTGACAAAAACAAGTTAGGACGGTCCCCCAGGAGGCAACAATCTCCAGCATCTGTTAGCAAGTCAAGGTCAAGAAGCCGAACACCACCAGGGAATGGAAGTCTTGTCTCTTATGGAGATGCAAGTCCCGATTCACACTCAAAATGATTAGCTATACTTTAGAAACACATGACTTACTTTAGACATCAGAAAACTGTTGATGCTTTGGGACTTTTTGCCACTTAACTTTTCGTGTTAGCATGCTACTGCTGGTTCCAAAAATTCTGGAGTGTAGGAAAATGTTTCATTTGACTCTTTGAGAGATTTGGGTTCTTAGGATATTTTTGCATTGTAATGTGATTTGCTTTTTTATTCTGTTCAATATGATTATCACGATTATCACCCATCTTTGTATGATTATTAGGAGATGCTAAATCATTAAATGCTGTACTCTCTTTGAACTTGGTGTTACTCTTGCTTGCTTTGTATCACAGATTTTTTTTTGTTATGGCCCAGTTGAATTTTTTGAGCGGTATTATGTTCTTTGGTGCATTTAGGCGCAGCATGCTTATGGAGTAGTTTAGTGGTATATATAGATGGTTTGTATCAGCCATGTATGTTAAGCTCGTATCTTATGAAATCTGGAGGGGATAAATGCCACTAAGTTTATCTGACATTTAAGTTGCCATTAACTTGTGTACCTAGACGTTGCAACCCCTTAACAAATAACAGGATCTTTTATTCATTAGGTCTTTTACTACATTATGTAAGGCGACCAATGTTGATGTGTTTCCGGCCATTGACATATGGAGTTTTCACCTGTTTAGACTTTTGTTCTTCATTGCTTTGATGACTAATGGGACACACTCTTTGAAGCAAGCCTTATTGCCTTAAACCCTGATTTCATGGCATATGAAGAACATGAGGCACGTTGGAATCTTGTTATGGTGAGTCATCAAAATTTTAACCTAAATGCCAAGTTCAAAGTTGTTATCAAGGGGATATACAATTAACAGTTCATTTAAATCATCGAAAGCATACTTGATTGGATTGATTTTATTCTGCCAATTGTAAAAATTTGAGCCAATGGTTGGAACAGAGCTAATTGTCGTTGTCCTTAATTTGTATCATATGCCATAAGAGACCATTGTCTGTATAGTTGGATATTGTAACAATGCCCAAGGTTCTGTTTAAAACTCCGCTCTTTAAGCATCGTCAATATAATAAATAGTATATTGTACATAATGGTCGTGTCTGTTGATGCTTTCCTGCAAGTGTTTGGAAGAAGGTAATCTATTTTAGTAGAGTAATTAATGAAGGATTCTCATCTTGAGGTAGAGGCATATATTAAGCAGGAGTTTCCAGTCTTTCCTGAAAGCGTTTGGAAGAAAATAGTTCTATTTTATTATAGTGGTTAATGAAGAAATGGTCTTCTTGAGGCAGAGGGTCATGACACTCTATTAACATTTTTTAGGTTTCTAATATATATATTGATTAGGACGTTCTAATATATGTTTAGTGGATGTTGATCACTCTCTCGTAATGTTTGTATTTATAATATATTTTAAATTATCTTGTTTAAAAAGTAGATTCAACGTCTTTCTCCTAATATTTTATACAATTTTAGTGGGTTTTAATCTTAGTTTCTTGAACGATATTTTAAATTCGTCACACCATGATGATTTTTCTTCATGTCATATGTGGCCAATTTGACGGTATGACGTTTATCTCGACAATTTAATTTGCCTCCTGGTTTCGTTGGACATACAATGAATTAAATCAAGTTTCTCGTGTTGTCTATGTTCCTCAAAGTGTCATCTTTGTGATTGTTTTTAGGATTATAATTAAACATATTAAAAAAATATGTGAAGGATGAAATAAAATATTGTTAAATATTTCTACTAGTATTTTTATCTTTTTACACGGTGGAAATTAAGGTGAGTTTGTTTAATTCTGGTAAAATAGGAGTTTTTAAAGGTGTGAAAATCAGAACATGTTTATTTACATAATTAAAATAGGAAAAAATGGACAAATTATGTTCCATCCAAGGTGTCATGTGGGTTGACACTACTGTTGGCTAGTTAGTTTGTATTGCTTCTTACCTTTTGTAAATATTTGTATTGGCTGTTTCTTGAGTTTAGGATATTTATACTGTTTCTTGAGTTTAGGATGTTTAAAAAAGGGTTTTGATTAATCTCTCTAGTGAATGACAACTTACATAAATAATTGGGACTGTTCATGGTATTGAAATAAATACACCATTTATTTTAGCAAAATAAAGTTAGTTTCCTTTGTTAAAGGGCACTTGATTTAATATAAAGGATGTTGTTTGGAGCTCATTTTTTTTTTACAATATAAACAATTTAATATTAAGTATATGTTGTTTGGAGATGAATTTTTTTATAATATAAATAGTAAAATATAGTTAGTTTGTTTGAGTATGAGATATTTTTCATATTAAGTCTAATTGTGATATTGTTATTAGGATTCAATTGTGTAATTTTTTGAGTCAAACTTGTTGACCCATGTTTCATTAGTAGTGGGTCACAAGAACCATCTCTCACGAGAACGAATGGAACACTTAGCACTCAAACTTTTAAATGACTCTCTAACGAATGAGTAACTAAGGATTGCAATTTCCATTTGCCTTGATAGTTGCATGTGTATCTCTAAAATGGTGTTGGTAAAAACTGTTTAAGGAGTTTGCTAGGTTAGGAATGTTTTTCTTTGGTTAAATTTTTGAAGTTAACAAACAATATGTAATGCTGATGTCACATGATAATATTTTCATATTATTAGATGCATATTAGATGTTTATTTAATTAATGGTTGCCTTACACGACCATAATGAATTGGGGTTTTTTCTTTTATCCCTCATAGAATTGAGGTTGTTTCTTTTATACATCATAGTGTGCAGTTGAAATATGGACATACAAAAATATTATTGGTGCGAAATGAGAAGTGGCGACGGAGAAGCAAGACAAGTCTCCTAAAATGCGTAATAAATTATGTGATAATCAAGTTATTTGATAATGTACAAATATGTTGATTTGCACATTAGACATTGCACCAAGGACATGCCATTCAAGAGGGCCAAAAATAAATGGAGAAGGTATAGGGTATGCAATTTTCTTCACATTGCATTTAGCTTGTACTTTGACTTGCATCAAACTAGTTCAAATATGCATTTTTTGTATTTATTAAAAAAATTGAAAATTTGAATACAATTATATTCAAAATTTTAATTTATTTAATAAATAAAATAAATGTGTAATCAAATTGCTTTCTTTTGGTTGCATAGACAATTTGAATGATGCATGTCCAAAGAAAAGCTTTCAAGGAAAAATCTAACATTTAGTTGTAAAATGGATAAGATGAAGAAAACAGTTTTGATATTATTCCAATAAATCCCTAATGATGAAGATGGATGGGCAAGAAATATAATATCATCACATAATAAATGTAAAAGATATATGCATGGAAATGTAGCCATAAAGGTTATGCCTAGTAGATATAATCATGAAAGGCCAAGGATTGTGTTAGGATAAGGTCACATGGTGTCAAGGGTATGACAATAAAATCACATAGGTGGAAGATAAACAAAAAGGGATAAAGAACCAATTAATTTGTGAATCGTTTCACTATGCAATTTGTATAGTTGGATATTATTGCAAGTGAAAAGTCAGGGATACATATGGATTAGTGGAATAAAAAAACACAAATGATCCTTTGTAACCCCATAATTGCAATAAGGAAGATTGTTCGCCCATATTATATACAATTTAGCATCTCAAAATTTCTTCCTTTGGAAGGGTAATCAAATAAAAAACTAATTAACACATATCCTATAAATTTATTCCAAATATAAGCATAAGTATATTATAAAATTTGTGAAAAATCATGCTCACACAAATGTAATCACGAGATGCCCCATGTTGAGTGCAATGATGCTACCATTTGCAATTGTTCCATCTACAATTTCTTGATATACAAACAATTTTAGAAAAGTAATCATCAAATTGAATGGATAAATGAAAAACAATATTGAAAAATATCAATATCATGTCATGGACAATAAGATTGATGATCATGAAAAGTGATATCTTGTGTTACACATAACTACTTAAGTCCACAAGATATAGGGGAAAACAACGTAGAGAGAAAATATTTCTCTCTATATATAGAAGAGTAAAAAACTAAAAATATATTTCATTTTTAGTACCATTGTAGAGAGTGCTTTGAGAAATACATTATGGTGCACTATGAAGGCCACATTATTCACTAAGCAAATACATTTTGAGAACAAGTCATCAAAAAGAAATACTTAGAGTTGATAAACATCACTTTTCCCACTTTTGAAGTTTGCAAACCATTTGAAATGTTTTAAAAGTAACTTCAAAAGTTTTGGTTTTAGTTTTAGCAAATTAATAGGAGCAAAATCACATCTATGAAACTAACCCCCTTTGTGTAAAACTAAACCTTGTCTTGTAGAAGTGACTCAAGACAAATGCCCCCAAATGCACCAAAGTGATCTAGGTCATTAAAATTATAAAATGTTCATTGTGTCATTGAGCTTAAATTTTTACTAATGATGTACAAACATCTTGTAGTGGTAATAGATTCAACTTGAGATCAAGAGTAGAGAGCGGCCACATACTTTCCAACTACAAAGTCGTGTATATTATATCTCACACTTGTAATGATTTAGATGGTGGACAATTTATGATTTAGATTCATAAGAGGTTGTAAGCATTTGGGTTTGATGTATAGGTGTTGACTACCTTTGTAGGGTGATATTTAACCACAAATTTCTATTTGTCTACAAGAGAGATGAGTCACACTTGACGTTGTGTGGAGAATTCTTTAATTGCTATTATGATGCAGGTAACTAGCAGTAAATTATTAGAGCACCCAACGATAAGATGTGACACTATATAGACATTATAGAATGACACAATTAATGGGGTACCATTGTCAACTATCATGGTTGGCATTCTGTCCACATGAAGCAAGTAGTTGATTTTATTCTTATTTTTCTAGTCCTTAATGATTAGGACTCCTTGATTTAAGACAACATAATATACCTAATACATGGTAGGGGATAAAACACAGGACAGTGAATTCCTAAGGAAATTGTATGCTTGTGCAATGCCTTCAAGTTGAACCACTTGCAAAATTTATATGGAAATATTAATCCCCAAGTGGAATTGAGGACAAAGGTGATAAACTATGATGATATTATTGATACATCAACATTAAGATGGAGAGTGGGGAGGACTTTGATGAGTTGGCAAAGGAATTTTGATAGGTTGGATATGAGGGGGTGGGTGAAATATCATAAGTAGTTGAGGAGGATATGATCCTCTCATTGATGGCGGGTTAGTAATTTGAGCTGAATTTTCACGTGTTTGATATGTTTCTTGCATTGCGAATCCATTTTTTACTCTTTATCTATATTATACCATGCACTCTTCACTATTTTGTGCCTCACATTAAATTAGAAATGTAGGGCATTTAATTGTTTATTAGTGTAAGAGAGACTATAATGAATATCAGTTGGGTTTACTAATTAAGTTGTCTTTAAATTATGGCTTGGATAAACCAAAAGTCTATTCTAGATCCTATAACACGATTCAAAGGAATTGCTATGTTAGGGTGGAGCCATGGGCACCATACATATGAAAGTATTCTGGTGTAGTAGTTGGTACTGAAATATTTTTATGGCTTAAGTATGATTTATTATTAAGATTATTTCTAATTAGTTGTTCTTTTCAATGGGTTATGCTCTTTTGAAACTATTATTTAGATAGGACCGTAGGCCTAACAAATAATATTTTTTACTTAGTATATTAATGACTTGTCATTCCCTATATAAACCTCCAAACGAATGATATCATGGTGAAGCATATAAGTTGTTTATAGAAAATCAAGATATACTTTGTTTTTGTTGTCAAACTTTATGATGCAATATATACCATAAGTATGAGATTTTTGTGAGAGTTTAAACTTGTACAAATCTAACTTAAACATATGATTGTGAGGCAAGGTAAACTCACATGATTTCACATGTTAGTTGGCTATTCTTTTGCTTTCTATTGTATGGTTGTGATTTCTTTGAGTAAAATTTCATTTGTCTTTGCATTAGGAGCAATGTGTTACCATACAAATATTCATGCTACAGATATGTGAATGAAAAAGGAAGAACAAAAAGGGGCCAAAAGCGACCACTTATTTATTTATTTTTTAAAGTTAGTATAATATGATTTTGAACAAGAAATGGAAGATAACCATGCTCAAAATTTGAAAATGTGACAAGCACAAGAGTCATAATGCTCATAACTAATTTCTAAACTATGTAAAAAATGAGGAGATAAAGAGGGTTAAATAGGGGAAGCACACAAAGTTATCTTGTTTTTGTAAGAAAAACATAACACAATGTCTAGTGTGCTCCTAAAGTGTTGATTTTTCAAAAGTATTTCAAAATTTATTTTGGCGAAACATTAACTAACATTATATAGTTTATTCTTGGTTTTGTTTCTTTTTCTAATCAATGTATAATTTTAATTGAATTTTAAAGTGGACACATCCTAGTAAATGAAAAATTTACTTACACCCTAGTTGGATTTGCTACATAACCTCATGTTTTGGACCAAGACCAATGCCTCCATGCCCCCTATTATTTTGAAAAATTAATTAAAAATCATTTTTTGGTCGGTAAAAGGTGTATTTTTATTATATTACTAAATAAAAATATATCGCAAACATAAAGCATTTCAAATGTCTGTAGCTGAACCATAGATTTCCCACCCAACAACATGTTCGATTATCTTCCCAAACTACAAGGGCTGTCTAGATTTTCCCTACAAATCCATCCTAACCTAGTCCATATTACAAAATTACATATTTTCAAAATGCCCATCAACAGGCGAGCTTTACAAGCTACCCATATAAAAACTAAACTGAATTTCAACTGAAAACCTAATTCTTTGTTTCACACACAGGGTTTTGGCCCCTTGAGCTACCAACATCGTCAAGTTGTCCATCTCCTGTCATGGCACCTCCACTGCATCCCTGATTGCGTCTCCTTCGCATACCTCTTTTGTGGGAAAGTCTAATCCCCTTCCAGCACGTCCATGACGTCCATGACCTCCAACATCCTTAACACGTCCATGACCCCATCCTTGGCCTCGACCCCTACCCAAATTATTTCTTTGTCTTTGTGGCCTCCTCTATGCATCCATATCCTCCCAGACATAAACCAACTTCAAGAGAAAAATGCTGGTGTTCATTTGTCTCCTAGGTAGCCTCGTAGCTAGCTCCAAATCCCAATCATGAACAAAGTCGACAATTAGTGCCCAGACTCTCCTCACATCCATTTTGAATTTGATTTTATTCCCCATACCTCTGTGCAATAAGAAAGGGTGCACAATATGTGGAATTCCAGGGTAGCTGAGCTAGTCTCTGTGTGTAGATACAAACCCACGACCTATAACAACACCTTACAAGATTTTTTCCATGCCCACCCGACATTATGGAATCACACATCTCTCCATGATGTGATTGACCTCTTCCTTTTTCTGAGAAATGCATCCCCCATGGGAAGAATAATGCAACAATATCTTCAATTGTGCGCCACCAGAAGTCTAAAACTACATATTCTACCCACATAAGCGCCTAGATCATCTCCACAAAGAAAGGGTGCTGTGACGTGAACACATGGCTTAGTCATTCTTCTGTTACCAGCCCCTTGAAGACCATCTGCAGCTTCGTGGCACCAAAAATAAAGTTTTCTTCCATGGAACCCCACTTCACCTCACAGCTCACAAAAACTGTTCCATTGGGTTGCATATGAAGGAATGTATAGTACCAACATTCCCTTGCATTCAATGCACAATAAATTTGACATGTATCACACCAGCCTTAGGGAAAGCCAATGTCCGCCACCTTGCCAACATTCAATACACTCTGACCGCCGAAATCAAACCAAAGATTTCTTTTGCCTCAACCATCCCATCATTGCCATCGATTTGGGTAGATGATGTCACTTCACCACTTGCATTTTATTTACCACCTCAGCATGCCACCTCAACCGCCAGCTTGGACAACGAGTCAGCCAAACCATTTCCTTCCTGGTATACATGCATGATTTTAAAAATTTGAAAGGTAAGTAGCTTCTTACGGATGATTGAGATGATTTTTTGTAGTCTCCAAGCGCAAGATTCACAGTTGCAATACCATTTACATAATATGAGAGTCTCCTTCCAAGTGTAGTTTGTCAACCTGAAGTCTTTGTGCCATTTCCACCCCCATCAGTGCAGATTGAGCTTCAACACCATTATTTGTCACATTACCCAACTTTCTATGCTCAACCACACTTATATTTCCATTCGAATCCCTAGCAACACATCCAACCCTTGATGGATTCGGGTTACCCTTCACAACGCCATCAAAGTTTACCTTCGTCTATCCTTCTTCGGGAGATTCCCATCTTACTTCTTCCCTCCTTATTTTATTTGGATCAACCTTCGTACACCCATTAATGGGTAAAATCATTTTTAATGTGTCTAGAATAGTGTAAATATTAAAATGTATTTTGTTTCAAATTTGGACAAATGAATAAAAAATGAATTAAAAATACCATACACATTTTTGGTATAAAAAAATGTTAATAAATGAAATATCCTACTCTAAGGGTGGGAAATATCCAAAGCAATAAGTACAATGAGTGCATTATAATACAAGTACATTTCTTTGCAAGCAAGAAATGTTAAAGGTGTTAGAATAATAAGCAAAAAAATGCAAATATTAACACACAAAAGAGAACACAATAACACAGAAATTTAACGTGGTCCACCCAATCCCTGGGCTACGTCCACCAACAATGAGTCCAATGTCTTTATTATTATCCAGTGATTACAATCTGAAACCTGCAACTCAATACCGTCACAAGAAGCTACAAAAATCTCTCATACAATGAATCTCAAACCCTAAGCCCTTTTCACAAGTATTTTTGACTTAACCTAATTATGGAAAAAAATACTCTGACTAATAGAAAATTGATGGCCGACCCTTTACAATATTATTAAGTCATTGTTGGCATCAAGGGGCTCTGCCCCTTGACCCGCCTGGGGCGCTGTCCCAGGACCCCGCAAGGAGCTCTGCCCCTTGACTCTGAGCTTGGGGGCGCTGCTCCCAATCCCTTGTAGATAAGTCTGGGGGGAAACCATGCCGAAAGAACCTGAGTCTGATTAGGCTCCACATACATAACAATCTCCCACTTGGAGACTGATCAGACTCCACAACAATATCCTCCCACTTGGAGACTGATCGACCAAACCTGTAGCTCCCATTGGAATAAAGAAACCACCCTGGACTCTGTTGTTCTTTTATTCTGTTTAGTCTAGAAGACCAACCGAAGCTGAAGAGGAATTCAGATTCTCCCTTGTCACTACTTTTGTAAACATATCTGCTGGATTATCATTTGTATGTATCTTCTCCAACTTTAACTGTCCATCATCCAAAATTGACCGAATGAAATGATATCGCAATTGTATGTGCTTTGTTTTTGAGTGCAAAGCAGAATTCTTTGCAAGATAAATGACACTCTGGCTATCACTGTACAATGGGCGATCTTCTTGTTTCTGACCCAATTCCTCCAGAAAACATTGTAACCAAATCATCTCCTTGCTAGCTTCCGTAGCAGCTACATACTCAGCTTCAGTGGTTGAAAGTGCATTAACCTTCTGCAATCTAGAAATCCAACTGA